>JXPZ01027350.1:0-11379 GCA_001014575.1 Themira minor
GGGGCCATATGTACGTTTATATGTATAGTATTAGCGCTCATTCGGCTATCGTCTTCCAAGTAAAAAATGATTACATTGACCTTGTNAACCGCGCTCATTCGGCTATCGTATTCCAAGTAAAAAATGATTACATTGACCTTGTAGCTGGCTGTCAAGACTTAAAAATAACAAAAATAACCACATACAAAACAACAGCAACCTCATCTCATATTGTGACCATCTGTGCATTGCGGGTGCATTTTCGAAGCGTTGGCAAACACACAAAAACTAAACTATAAAAATATGAAAATAAAACATATTAAATGAACCCTGATGGTGTGATGTTTTTATTTTGCACCATTTGATAAGCTAAATGGCGTCTGCTTAGCATCCTAATCTCCAACATTAACCGAGAGGAGAATTCTGAATGTGTCTTCCACGAAGGGAGCCTATCTGGAACAGTCTCCTTTTCCACCGCATATTTGATGGTGACTGAGATGTATGCTTAAAAATGTGAAGATGGTTGGGGGATGTCTGCAATGACAAGCGGAACTCATACATTCCACCAGAGTGTGTCATGCGAATGACTCATCACCACAGTCACAGGTTGAAATGGAGAGCCCTTTATTGGGAATAATAACGCTTTAGAAACTATGTCATACGTTCTGGAGACTGTTTGAAACTTGCAAAATATCGGCAGTATAAACTCTTTAAAGGACAAAAAAATCAAGAAGAATTGAAAGATAACAAATAATCAGCATTGTACATGCATTTCATACGTTTCGTTGGTGAAAAAAAAGTGAGAATCGCACTCGAAATAATTAATTTTTGGTTTTCGTCGCTCATGCACTCATTTTCCATTAACTCATGAATTTTCGATATTTCGCCATTATTGTTCTGATTTGATGGCCAGCGAGTAAGATTACCCGAAATACGATAATTTCCTGAGAATTCGGTTCGATAAGCAACACCACCAAAAGTGATCTCGACTTGTTGGGAGAGTTGAATGTGAAGTTTTTTCTGGAATTTTTCTTTTTTCTGAAAGCCAACCCAACGAAAGGCCGCTCGAACGACGAAATTTCTGCGTTTTTGTTTGCCGATGTCCGATGATGACCGATGATGGTTGCCCAGGTCCACGATCAGTTCGGTGGTTCATTAGTTTGCCATTTGCCGCTTTAGACACTAGAGGTACCCTACATTGTTGTATGTATAACATCAAGTTTTCGTGTTGGATGGTTTTTTTTTTATTATTTTACGTATGATACTGATCCACCAACCAAGCCTTTCACGGGAATTTAATGTTGCGGGGCTCCTTGTTGTTCATTTCACTTGGTCGGTCTTCTTTGTATGGGTGCCGTCGTTTTCAACGTCTTTGGGGTTTGTGTTTCGTTTATTTTTTCTTTTAATACGGGAAGATGATGCGGCACGGCTGGCACTCAGGCCACAGCCCACACAATTTGTTGGCCATCCAAGGCTAGTCAACGTTTGGCCTCATTTTGCTCATTTTTCATTGTCAATTTTGCAGCCATAGCACAAGACCCTGACGTCGCTTATGGGTGTGGCCCAAGCCCCCCAAGCCCCTCTCTGCTGCCTATAACGCTGGTCAGACGCATCACGCATTCAAAACGCGTTCCTTCGATTGGAGTATTCTATGGGAACGGAGCAATGAAGGCCGGCCAAGAACCTTTCAGAAATTCGCATATTTCGAAGCGTTGCACGCCAAAATTAAGAGCACTGACAAATTTGTTGTAAACATTTGGTAGATTTAGTTTGCTAAATTTTAAATTTCACTTGTGCCAAATTTTTTTTTTCGTCGTGATAAAAGCTACTGCTTCTGCTAACCACAAATGGCCTTCAACCGTTGTCATTGACATTGTGCTATCGGGCTGTCGTTGGTGTCGTTTATTTAGTATTTAGGTGTGCTTGTATTGTGTTTTGTTGTGTTGTGCTGAAGCGCCAAGCGTCGTCGTCTCGTTGCTATCGTTCAACGAACGTTGAGAGTAGCTTTCGCTTTTCGCCGTTTTTCTTTTTTGTGCGAAACGATTCGTCTAATCGAGCTGCGCAAACAAACAATCACTTCCATACGTAAATATGTGTATATGTGTGTCCGAGAGAGCATGAGCTAATCTTATCAAATAGCCCCGCTATAGTCATTGTTGCGGTTTGTGTTTGCAAAAAAGCCGATCAATTCATGATCAAGGTCAACATTTCCATTTTAAAAATAGGCAAAACAACAACGACGCCTCAAACGAAAACGAAAATAAACGATAATTGTATTTATATGAGTAAAGTAACTTTAAATATTAGAACAAACACGAAAAGCATACAATTGAAACAAAAGAAAACAACCAAGCAGTTCATTCCATTTGCGCTCATCGCAATATGCATAACAGGCAAGCCATCACGTTTGAGAACCAGTTATTTTGTTACTCCACTAAACAAAACTGTTTCACTGCTGCTTATCATCTTATCACAGCTAATCTCCAATGCACACAACGGGGTGTGTTTATTGCAATGTTTTTGTTGCAAAGAGCTTTTCTCCAGTTCTCTCATGAAAGTAACGTTTGTTCCTTACCTACTGTCGTTGTTGTAGTAAATGTGTCTCCGATGATATTATATGTGCATGTAGTAGACTTGTTTCATATTTGGAGCTTTTCGAGTACGATTCAAAGAAGATTTTGCGAGAGCGAAGCCAGCAAAGGAATTTCGTGGCTTTGTGTAGGGCGATCGCGTATGTACATACGTATGTGTGTTTATACTGTTTTGTGTATACTACGTTTGAGTAGTTGTTGGTTTCTCCCAATTCAAGACTGCCCAGATTCTTTGTATATACATATGTGGTTTATAGCATCTAGTACACAAGGTGGAATTTAGTATAAAATATCAAAAAAAATTTTTTTGTTTTGGTTTTTGCACTTCAATTCACCTTCTCAATCGACAATATTTTCGTTTTAAAAAATTTTAATTGTTATGTATAATTATTATTATTGTTGTTTTTGATTTCTCTGACACTTGCTGGTTGAACGGAATTGTTGTTGTTGCTACTTATGGCAAGTGCATTGAATTTTGTGATTTTTATTTGTATTCAGGTTAGCATCGAAATATGCCATCAAGGACAAATTACGACAGTTTTCAAAATGTTGTTTCTACTTTTCAATCTTCTAACTGTACGTACGGTATGTATTTTGTTCTCTCAGCGTTGGCTCTTATGGATTCAAAGTTCTCAGCACTTTCATATGTTTGGCATTTTGTTTTGTTTGGTGTCGGGCATAACAGTGAGAGCTATTTTGGACGTTACACAAAAATATGAAACTAAAATATTCAATTCAAAGCCTGTTTCTTGAACATTAAAAATGTCAGGCATCCGAGGAATAAAGCTGCCATCCGAGGAATAAAGCTGCAAAACACATATGTAGAACATGACCATTGACANGTTCCCAAAACACATATGTAGAACATGACCATTGACAAAACTGGCTAGCCAGTGCATACTGTTATCGTCGTCGGCTGTTTAGTTTCGCTTTTGCCACAGGGACTTCCTGTTCCAGGGCGTTAAACGAACTGAAACGCACTAACGCAACCACCATTGCATTTCATGACAAAAACTCACGCTACACCAACCTCTACCTAACCAACAAACAAGACATCCCATACCATTCCTTTAGGATGAACGACGCCTGTTAACGAATGCAACGAACGATCATTCCAGCCATCACACACAGAATGCGTTAATGTTAAATGAAATGAAAAATTAAAGACTAGATGTTGTTGTTGCTGTTTGGCGATAAAACGCACGTTTATTCGAAAGCGTATTTTGTAACGCGAATACAAATGAAAGGCAAAACAGCCCGGGACAGTTCAATCACATTGAGCAAAAAGGTTCGAGGTCAGTTATTAAACTTTAATTCTTCTTCTTGTTTCGTTTTCTTCTTCTCATATTCTACTGAATGGTGTTGCTCGTTGTTATTGTTCTCGGCCGTCCAGCAGGCAGTCCGGCAGACATACTGCGCGCCATGATATGCACACAAACGTTGAGATGCCAGTTGTTATCAATGCCTTTACCTATACATATGTGTATGTGTTCTTATGTATTTTCATTGTATTAAGCGATTGGAACTTGCATTTAGCCACTGGCGACATCTTTAAGTGAGCGAAAACGCAAAACTTCGGGAACCATAAGCTTAAAGCACTTGTGAGTGCGGATCGTTATCGTTAGTGGAATGATATATTCAATATGCTTAAAATTGTATGTTTTGTCCAAGCAAAATATTTATATTAGACAGGATTGAAAGATTTGGAGAATATAAAATGTTTTCATTATGAGTATACATCGAATAAATATAATTCAATCAAAAGGAAAGAAAAACATAAACAGCTTTTCGTGTTTGCAAAAGACTTTTGGTGAACTTTCAGTAATATTGAATTGGTTTTGAAATATCTTCTGATTGTAAATGTATTACATTGAAGGCTATATTGATGCAATCGGTGGTAGCTTCAATCGTCGTATTCATAACCAACTTTCACAACACTGCAAGCATCTGTTCGACAATATTTTCCATATGTGAATGGCCGGTCATTAAAAAGAGATAAAATAAATTTCTATATAGATTTGGCCAGGGTAAAATGTTATGTCGTTTCATTTGTTTGGGTATGTTACTATATTTTTGTTATACTTACCAACAGGGTTGCAATCAACACACATGATAGCACCACATGTTGTGATACACACTATACATTTTATTTATTTGAATTCGAAATGGAAAACTGATAATAGATAATATATCTAATGAAAACGTGTGTTCTTTATTGCGTTCTTGAATTTCATGTTTTGCGTTTTCTCAAAATATATCTCTTTGAAAGTAGCATATATTAGTTTGATGACGAAATATTGCACATTTGTACTTGTACTTGAAGAAAATATCTCAATATTTCAGCGAAATATCTCAAATAAAGTTACAAATGTTATTGTAATTTTACTCAAACACGATGAGTTTCATGGTAATGTTCAATTATGTAACATTATAACCGTTTCATTAACATCGAATATGAGGCAATTTTTTTTAAATGAATCCCCTTATTACGATTTTAGGACATAAATGCATTTCCCACTCCATTTCCATGGTACAAATTATAATGTCATTTTACTTAAGCAGGATGTACTTTATGTAGTGTTTTAATTAGAACATTAATGTACCGTTCCCTTACAATTAAAAATGGGGAATGCTTTGTTAATTTTTCTAAAGTTTCTATGATTTTGAGATGGAACTCGTGAGAAGAAAATATTCTGCTGAGAACTGTCAGGTTCTGTGGCTCAAATACACCACACCATGCACACCACAGTACACACATTTTCGCCTCTCTTGAGTGCTTTTTCCAAAAAAGCTACTCAAATGCTATCTTTTTGGCCTTTTGAATGGACTGAGAACAATTCCTACACATATTCGTGTGAGTGCAATTCATATACATTTGTACGCAAGTACATGTGCATGCGAAAATTACTAAATCAAAATTTTAATTATATACTGTTGATTAAATTATGCATTTCCATTACATCAATAAATGATTTCAATTAAGTCAGTAAAAAAAACAAAAAATATCACGGAAAATACATTTCAGTCTCCTCTCGTATGTACACCGACCAATACTTATACACAACTAAACAAATATTTTTGCTCGAACGGTAAAGTAAAATTTCGAAGCTGAGATATTTGGCTGTGCTCTTCGTGTGTTTGTGTGTGCAGAACAATTGTTTTGATTGGAAATATCATTATTTGGAACAGGGTATGCAAGCGTTCATATCTTCTCCCTATTAAAGTTTCTTCTTAAAAATATATTTGTGAACATCTATGAGCAAACTAGTAGACAAAAAAAGTACGTTTCAGGGAAATAAAGCAAAACAAAAATAAATATAATATAGTGTTCTAAAAAAAAGGGTTCATTAATAATGACGTGACTGTGTACCTAAAAACGACAATTTTCGATTCAATTCACCAAGAGAGTACAACTGCGATTGGTGAGAGTGTAGTGCAAGAATATGTGAATGAAAAATATTCAATAACAAAAGTGAAACAACAACGAAGATGCTGGAAGAAAGCATTTTATATGGCACACAGGTGAGTGGAAAACCACAACACAGGCAGTGAGTCATGCTCTTTTTCGCATAATAACGGACGATTGAGTTTTATGAATTGCATTGCACTCTTTCTCGTGCCCCTGCAAAATTGACTGGAATAGAGCTGTGCTTTGTTGTGTATTGAGCTATTTCGTAAGGTGAGCAAGTGAGAGCGCTAGGTTATGAAGTGTAAGAGCCATGCTCTCTAATCGAGGGAGTGCAATTGCTGTTCTAGCGAAGTTAGATGATCCAGGTGATTCTTGAGTGTGTAGGTTTTCTTTTTATTTAATACAATACAATAAATATTACACAAATATAAAAATTACCTACACTCACAAAAAAAAAAAAAAAAAAAAAAAAAAAATATATATACAATTAGATTTCTCGACGAAAATACTCCCATGGGTAACGGTTACTAGTACCATCGGTTTTGTCCTTTTGTCCCTCCTGGTCATCCAGCGGCTCCATGTGCTTGATCAGTTCTGACAACACGCCCGTCTTCTCTGCGGCAGTCAACAACTTGTACATGGTTAGTTCCGAATCGCCCCTCTCCGCGGCTTCCAAAAGTTCTTTCATAATCTCATAGCCCGGCTTGATCTCTTTGTCCTCCGCACTTGCAGCGTCGTCGTCGTTCGGCTTGTTCATGTCCTTCATCCTGCAAAAGCCGTCTTTCTCCAACTGAAGCAAAAGGCTTTCCATCGGGTCGCGATCCTTGCGCGGGGCCAAAAAGTGGGAGCAATACGTGGTGTTGATACGACCCGGAAAGGTCTCCTCCCGAATTTTGCATTGCAGGCGGCGCCGCAAACCGATATCGTGACGGTCCGCATACAGAGGGGGCTGCACCACGATGTTGCCACGACGACGTTGCTGGATCTCGTACTTGCCATGGCCGATCAGTTGATCGGCGCGGTCGAGATTCTTCAGAAATGTTTCCGGATATTTGAGCGGCACTTTGGAGGACTTGCCACGCTCCGCATTGCGGAAGCCATCCAAACGCCAGTGGTTGTAGTTGCGATGGTCTTGCGGCTGAGCACCGTACCCGTTCGCGTCGTGGACTGGGCGTGAGCATTTCACATGTTTCACGATAGCCGGCACGATGGCATGGGTGTTTTCGGTGCTGCTGCACCGATCCTGGAACCAGTTCCCAACAAGCGTTTTGTTTCCGTATGAGAAGTTCTTGCATTCCGTGTAATTCATAATATCCTTGACGGGCTCCATCTGCGTCTCTGGACTCAAATACCAGACATCCAGCTTCATGCCTTCGGCCATGTTCACAGAGATAGACGGTAAGATAGATGGATGGATGAGAATTTTGTTATAACAAAATGAATGACGGAATGCAAAAACAACGACAAAAAAAAAAAACGCCAAAATTAAAATAAAGAAAATTTGCAAAGAACGCAACGAACAAAAGCGTACAAAATAATTCGATACAAATAATGCCAAATAATCAAAAAATAAATTTACCCTTTTGAGAAGTTGAGACAAAAATATTTTTCTCATTGATAATATAGAAATATATCTCCTAGTGAACTTACATTCCAGGAAAATACATTGGAAAATATTGATATCGATTTTAGTGGAGTAAGGGAAAATGTAGTGTATTTGCAAATAAATGAACTGGTCACATTTCTTATAATGCTCATATTCAGTCTCTTGCAACCGGGCCATGTACATGTTTGCATTTACCGTCATGTTTGGATACCCAGGCACCGGACACTCTATAATGTGGAGTTCAAATTCAATTCCAGTTAATTATTATCGTATAGGTATCACATATTCCTAAAATCATGACATTCGATACAAACTATTTTTCATGGCACATAATGATGTTTTCTATTACTTAATGAACACCACTGAATAATAAGGGATGCAAGAATTGGCTATGCCATTTACTTTGTTTTACATTTATAAATACTCATTAGTACATTAGAGCACACGTACACAAACGAATTAAAAAATGAGTTCTTTTCATTTCTTTTGCCTACCATTTGTGTAGTTATTCTTAGGTCTTTCTCTCACATCGACTGTGTACTCTCAACATCAACATGTGCAATGAACCTCTTTCAAGGATACACATGGCATTCATAGACCAGTGGGATGGAGAGTATTCGCATATAATCTCTCGCTGAGCAGTTTACTTCCATACAAATACACAAAATACAAAAGAGTGAATAGTTTTGCACAGCTGTGTCTACCTGTAGTGAATTCTTTCGTAAAAACTAAGAGCTCGCTATGCGATGTAATGGAAATCATTCGATTTATTTTTTTTAACATACTTAACTTCAATTATTAAATAGTTGTTGTGGCTATTGTTTGTATAGATGAGGCTTTTCTGTGTGTGTGTGGTTCAAACATTTCACTTTGGCATGCCCGGGAAAAGTTTTTGTGTGTTTCAATCAAACCGTCCATTCTTGTTGTTTTAGTATAAAATTATAAGATAATTATTTTATTTTTTCTTTGTTGAGTTAGTTTTGTGTTTGGCACAATTCCCAATAAGCACACGAACTGAGACACAACAGGCAAAACGATTTAACAAAATGATGAACCACACTAACAGAACAACAAACGGCATCACGAATTGCGAGCATTTACGAGAGCTAAGCCAACCAAATAAAAAAATACATACATAATATATATAATAAATATGGATGAGTATATAATTATTATTTTTATTGTTTTTCGGTAATTTGTTGCTTGCATTTGGAATATATAGGTGTTTTTATTCGATCTCGAGTTTTACTCCCTTACGAATATGGATCTTTCAGTATTTCATATTTCGTGTTGTTTCATTGTCGGTTATTGGGTACGCCAAATACTACAAGTGGTTGGGTGCCAACTCATTTGCTTAAGAGCAAAAGCACCCGACTCACACTCATTCTGACACATACACACAAAAAAAAACACCAACAGAATGCTCTACGAATTTGCGAATATTCCTAGAGGGAGAGAGTAAACAGGTGAGTNACCACCAACAGAATGCTCTACGAATTTGCTATTCCTAGAGGGAGAGAGTAAACAGGTGAGTGTGCTTGCTGTTTACCCCTCTGGAACTGCCAGAGAATGCATGAGAGTGTACGAATGGCTCTAATTGAACACAGTTCTATGAAATCAATTACTCAACTCTTCGTAGTTAATTGAAACCCTTTGATACAGAAATCGATATTTTGATTTGTATAAACATTTATAGAAAGACAAAAGAAAAAAAAACATTTCCTTGTAAATTATAAAATTACCCTTGATTAATAACTGAGTACAAGCTTGCAGTGATTTCTCTATATATGTATGTACATATATGCCCAGGGACTGACACTGGNCAAGCTTGCAGTGATTTCTCTATATATGTACATATATGCCCAGGGACTGACACTGGGCCACACAAACATGAATTGCACATGGTCTAATCAAGGGGCGAAAACAAAGAAAATGTATTCAATTTGTTCTTTTTTTACTGTGTTGCTTATTTCTTGTTGTGAAAGTTCAATCTAAAACGATAATAGGTAATCAATTTCCTTGAACAGTTAACAGCCCCTTCCCCATACTCCGGCTCAGCCTTCGGCAACACTGAACTTAGCTGTTGTAGGGCAAGAAAACGACAAAATTTTAGTTGAGGTCAGGATGGAAGCTAGAGGCATGTGCAACTTGAGAACTAAGAGAATAACAACCATTAACCTAAGTAATTCCATTGGATACGCACCGACACGTGCTCTTGACAACCACAGCCCACGCAACATCGAGGATGTGCAACATGCATACACACAAATGCGAACAATGGCACCCCTGGGTGGGGTAGGGAGTTGGGAGGAGGAGGAGCAGGTTGTGTCGTCTGCCCACTTAATGTGTGACTGGTGTCCTTCGGGTGGCCTCGACACAGCGCAGTTTCAACTAGACAACAACAACAGAGTCCGCTTGACCCAAATCCAATCGAATGATCTGGGCATGTGAATTGGATGCACACACACACACACACACACACACACACACACACACACACAGTGAATTTGTCATCTCTCTCATGCGCGCTGCCCACTTGCGTTTTCTCTCATGCTTTTCGCAACAGCAACAACAAAGCCCTATTGACTTGATGATGCTGGACGTTTTTCAACGTGCAACAGCATCACAATTGAGACATACTTAAAATGGTCCTTGCTGCAACTGGGTCGATTAGCGCTGAGAGACAACGACGACGACGTGACTTTTCAAAAGGTGTCAGCCATTACTGGTGTGGCTCTGTTAGTGTGCCACAGAACAATAACAACAACGTTTCCGAAGGAAGCATATATTTTTAGAGTTCCTTAAGATTACCAAGGAGTAGCCTGTGCATGTTTATTACAAAAATTCAAACTTGATAGTGAAAGAGTGAGTGAAGTTTCAATCCCAAAGAAACTCTCAAAATATCTTAACAATTTGAGATGTGCGTTTAATTCAATTCAGCTCATACGTATGTTGAATCTAGAAAACCCCGAAGAGACGATGTGAACGAAACATCACCGACAGCCTGGAACTTGCCGTAGTCGTTCGTGGCGCATCCTTATCATCATGCGAGTGGTTGTGTGAAAAGTAGGACACGAGAGCGGATTTTCGATTTTCATCTGTGCGGCATTACTGTATGTATTCAGTTTATTATATGGGTTTTCGAGGTACTACTTTTCGTCCCCTACATCCAAAAGAAGTAATCGAATTAACGCAAAAGAAATTGCGTATTTCGCAAAGACTTTATCTGTGTACCTTTTCCCTGTTTTGTCACCCATTGACTCTTTCTGGTGAACATCTGTGGCAGTTGCAGGGAATTCTAGTATACATTTTGACTAATTTCCTGTCAAGCTCAAAACAAACGAACACAGATAGTGGCCAAATATAGCGAGCGTGAGAGAGAGGCATAGCACACGTTTGTGTGAATGCCAAAGTTTAAACAATGCGAAATCAACCCCCAAAATACCACGGGGAATTTCCCACCAAACAAAAAGCTTTCGTGAGAGACCCTCACATTCTCTTGTTTGGACTTGTACAGTACGGTGTAGACTCTACACTTGGTGAGGGAGTTCACCACAAAGAGGCCATCACACCAGGGAGATGCCAATGGCTTTGAAAATGTATAAACAGAAATTCAGTTTTGTGTAGGGATTTACTATTAATATATCAGGGACAGCTCTTTTATCAGTATTCAAAAATCGGAAGAAAAAAGAACTCTACTCGAGTGATGCCATTTACAAATAGCTTCATAAGTGATAGAAAAGGCAATAATACATAGACTATTGTTCAAACGTCAAATATCCATTTAAGTGGTG
>JXPZ01027722.1:0-10257 GCA_001014575.1 Themira minor
GGTATTCTATCCCTTATTACATAAATGTACATATATGTTACAATTTTTGAGCTGGGTTATATAGAAATTTGTTTCTTTTATATATTTTCAATTATTGAACTCCAAGGATCAAAGGTCATGAAATACACTATAACTTCCAGACAATCGATTTTTATAATTCTCAATTATATATCTTAAGGAGTTTAAGTTAGACGTGCTCAGAAATATTTTTATTTAAGCCTAGTCAAGATTCAATTCACACAAATTTGGAACAGAAAAAATGTTCTAGATTCCGATGCTGTGTTTCTCAGAACTGAGTTAAAATTTAAGTCCTATGGATTGACTGACCATTACGTTCAGAAGGGCTAGTGGGCATTTTATATTTTCTTCATAAATGCCGATTAAAACTTTTAATTCTAATTTACATGTAGACTCGCGTTAATTCCCCATTATTGGAAGTTGAACTATTTGTGGTGGTAGCAATAGTATTTCCGGAATGTCCAATCATCTGAGCGCAATTGTGGTTTTTCAAAAGTCGCTTCAGTATAGTTTGCTTTGACGTATGATGCTTAAGCCGTTGCTGTTGTTGTTGATGCATTAGCGGTATTTGCGAGCTATTCATANTGCTGTTGTTGTTGATGGATTAGCGGTATTTGCGAGCTATTCATAGCATTTAATAGTTTCTTGCGTTGTTGGTAGAAATTGTTCATACGTAGAATTTTTTTCGAATGGGCTATACTGCATTTGGACTCATGAAATGTTGGATTATCAAGAGTTGGCTGCATAGATTCCAATGTTCGGTTTCCGCTAGTTAGNCGGATTATCAAGAGTTGGCTGCTGCTGTATAGATTCCAATGTTCGGTTTCCGCTAGTTAGAAAATCGGAGATTTGTTTGGCTGTAAAATATTTGGACTTCGATGCATCGTCTACATCACTGTGATTTGCGATGACACAACGTTTCACAATGGATTCACGATTCTCGATAACATTGGCTCCATTTTGCACATACACAGTTCTCACATTCATAGCGTTGGGACTAAAACGTATTGCACCGATAGATGTGGTCGTTCCAGAAATAGCACCGACGGGGCTTTGTTGCATCCCAGAAATTTTCGGTCTCATTTTTGAATGCAAGGCGGCATTTGACGCCGCAGTTATGACTGAACTATTAGAATTCGTATTGAAGGATATTTCAATATGGCCATTTGTTTGATTCGTATGTTTATAGGAGTGTGGCGTAGACCCATTGACGGATGTCTGGGAGTTTGTTATTGTTATACTTCCAATGGAGAACTCATTATTCATACACCCATTGCTTCCATGACCAGCAGTCGGTAATGCTGTAAAATAGTTATGCGAGGATTTCGCACCGCGTACATTCAAGGCATTCGGCCCACCTATACAAGAACTGAGGGTGATCGGGCTGTTGTTGGCTTTGCGGGACGAAATGATTTGTTTTTGAAATGCTCCTGCCACCGACCATGGCAATTTTACCAAACCAAATGTATTGATGGCTAAGGGTCGCGGTATTCGCGTGTAAACATGAACATTCATATAAAAGTCTTCGTGAAACTTGAGCGGTGTGAGATTCGCAAATTCACTGCGCGCGGGTCTCAATTGTGTTGCGTTTCCACTGTTGCTCGGTGCTATTATAGTTTTTGCAGTATCGATCCGCGAGAAATCAAAATCGAACCATTCGCTTGACTCATCAGAGCCGGAAGACGTAGGCGTAGCAGTGGCCCCACCTGTCAGACTCATGTACTCAACATTCTCGTAGGCGGCTTGGTTTAGCAACTCTGTGATGACTTGCTGATGACGTACATGACTTAGCACGGCCACTTGATTATTTGCCGTTATCTCATATATCAAATGTTGTTCTTCGTCATTGCCTTGAGGGAGCACAAAGTGTTGTGGATCGCAACGTAGCCGTATATTGTCCATAACAACATTTCGGTTTTGAGATACTGTCGAAGCGTCATCCGTTATCGATGGAACATTATAAAGCTGGAACTGCGATTCTACTAGAGGTGCATGAGCAAGACTCTCGGAAAACGAGTTATTTATGGTCGCCAGTGTCGCGTACTCCTGTGGTTTCGCATCATTTGTCGAATTGGACATGTCCATTAATTTCGTTGTGTTGGATAAGCCCTCATTTTGACAGTAATTCGTTTGATCGTATGAAGATTGTTGCAGGTTTGGCTCCCTCTTATTTGAGTTCTCGTTGTACACGTTCAAATTTTGTTGTTGATACAATAGCTGCTGCAGTTGGCTGTTCTCCAATGTATCCATTTGATCTTGATTGGGCAGAATTTGGGTTGGTAAATGTATTTGCGGTTGATACTGACCTTCTAATGCAACATCAGATTGCGGGTTATTGAATATTTTAATATCTTCTATGACACCTGATGTATTATAATTTGTATATTGCTGCTGTTGAAAAATGGCAAATTCATTGTTCAATTCCGTTGGCTGTTCCATAATACTGTTCTCATGCCCATCATAACGCATACGCTTTGATGCCGGGGGATGATTCTGGTTATACACTTGTTGTTCTACGCTTCTATTGTTGTTGTCGTTGGTGGTAGCATGCTCATTGTAATTCATTTCATTATCGGCATTACCAAGAATTTCACTAATAAATTTATTATCCAGAATATCATCAAAAGTTAGGATTGCATTGTTAAGAGGTGACGAAGAAGTTTGTGCCAATCCTGAGGATGCTGAAGAGTTGAGGGCGTCATAGTTAACAGTAGGTTCACTTTTGTTCAGTGTTGGTTTCTCGTTTTTCACTTCAACCATGAGTGGTGGCTTGC
Organism: Themira minor; assembly: GCA_001014575.1. NCBI lineage: Eukaryota > Metazoa > Arthropoda > Insecta > Diptera > Sepsidae > Themira > Themira minor. The sequence goes on from JXPZ01027722.1 coordinate 2,793, forward strand.
GATAAGCTCCTGCGGCCACACTTTTATTGCTTTTGTTGACGACGTTGCTTGTCTTGTCATCATCCATTTGGGCATTCAATTCTTTTTTAATCTCTTGACTGCCAGTGATTGAGGACACAGCACGATCAAGTTCACTCAGTTGAGTCGTGATTTCTGTGGTACCACGCTTTTGTTCAGATTTTGATTTTTTCGAATTACTGCTTGTTTTTGCAGAGGACATAGATGTCGACGACGACGAGGAACTCTTTGATGTCGCGGAACTGCTGGTTGATTTTTGGATTTTAATAGAGGCAGTTGAGGTGGGACGCTCGAATGTAGACACCGATTGGACGATGTCTAAGTCGTGAGTTTCCTGCGCAGACTGTGATGAACTTTTGCTCTATAAATAGTGGGAAAGATTTCAATCAGTAAAATACAGAACCACACAGAAAACAAAAATTCCTCTATAAATTCTTATTTTACTTGAAGTATTAAATTTTACACCAAGAACAATAAAACAAACCTTTTTTTTTGAGACTGTTTGTAAAACTTTCTCCGTTAGTAATTTATCCTTGACATTGCCCGGTGAGTAGGCCTTCTCGGCTGTTGTAGCTTCTACTGTATTTGCAGTGGCCTTTCTTTGCGTTGGGGTACTCAAAGGCGTGGGTAATGGCGAAATTGTTGATGCTTCTACCGCTGCATATGAGGCGTTTGCAATTGATTTTAAGTCTTTTGTATTTGTATGCGTGTTATTGAAGGGTGTTACAGCTTTTTTAGCACTTTTAGTAGACTTTTTCGACGTTGACGAGACGAATGGTGTTTCGACTACTGGCTTAGGTTCAAGAGTGGAGTGTTTACTGCTGCTGTGCGATGACGAATGATGTTTCGATTTACTACGTGATCGTCCGGTACTGCTGGAACTGCTGCCCGATTTCGACGAAGTTTTTTTCGATTTGTGACGGGAATTCGTTGAATTGGTAGACTCAGTGGTAGAGATAGTTCCGGACGACGATGGTCCAACTTCAGGATTGGCAGCCGCTGCAGACATATCAGTTACAGGTAATATCCGAATACTGTCTGTACCAATGTCGGATACATCTACTTTAGTTGAGATGGAACTCCACACAGAGGGATGTTGCAGCATCATGTGATTGTTAAAGCCCATTTTGGTATAACTGCCGCCGCATACATTGCACACGATAATGTCAAGCATTGATCTGTTACCCACTATGCCATAGTAGTGCATGTCTTTGGCATCAAGGCGTTGGACTTGTTTAACAGCGCGCGGTGGCGAGTCCGCTTTGGTGGCGGTATTATTGCCGGTTTCGGGATTACACCCTCGGCACACATTGTTCGTACCAAAATATTCGCATTTCTTATGACGTAGTTGTTTCTCCGCCCCACGCAAATGCTTAAGGATTTTATCGAAATCGAAAATATTTTGCCATTTTTGTCCCTGATGCTTGTAAAGAATATTGTTGCTTATCTTTTTGCTGGACGAAGGATTAATAGAATCCATGTGGCTACTATGCTTATTTGTTGTTGTGCCAGTGGACGATGACGATGATGAAGATTTAGTTGACTTTTCCGGAGTCAGTGTGGAGTCCTCCGAGCCCATTGTTAAGTTGTTGTCACGTTTTTAGTTGATGGTAATATATTTCACCAAACGTGGCATTCGTGTGACTCCTCGAGCTGGATCAATTTAAAGCGATGATCTTCAGATTTAACTGTATATGACAATCATTTCTGTAATTTAAAATTTTATACATGATCAGTTCTGCACAATGCGAAACGTGTTAGAGATTAGGGTTTACTACAAGTAACTATAATACCTCATAAATAAGACGACATGAATATATTTATGTGCATTTCATTTCAAAACATACAACTCAGAACATGCCGTAATCTGCATCCTCAAGTTGCGTAAAATACAATAAGGGCGTGCATCGAATTTCTTGTCCATACGCTCATATTTTGTTATTGTTTGTTTTTTGTAAACAATAGTCTATGGAAGATGCCCAATAATTGTTTTGATGTACATATAATATGTACACATATGTGTGTATGTATGTATCCCTGCTACCACAAATACAAGTCAAAGCATGAACGACACTTTTTTTCGTTAACACAACATCCATAAACCAAAATTTAGAGACATTTTCAAATTATTTTTTGCATTTCTATTAAGAATCAGTTGTCATGCATATTATTAAATTTTACTTAATAATGAAATTTTGCAGTTTATATTTACACCAAAATGCTCAAAATGCTACTCAGTCGAATATCGATATTTGGTATATCGATAGCGAAACAGACAGCTGTTGCGACAAAAGAGCAGCTGATGGGGATATACACAAATCAATATCCGTTTGAAACGTGTAGAGATAAATCAAAAAAGTTGTGCGAACATCAGTTAAACGTGATGATTTTAAGCAATATACAATTGTGGAATATGTGGGATATTTCCAATCTTTCTTTAACAGTTGCGATTAACACCAAACTACACAGACAAACTCATGTTTATTGTTTCAATCTTTCAATTTCAATGATCAATGTTTTATGTGTTCGGATTGTGTTTCAATCTTGGTATTAAATATTTTTTCCCAGTAGTTAATACTTCGAATTATATTTCTTTTTGCAAAACCAACTACTTTTGATTGATTTATTTAAAATTTGCTCCATAAAGCTACAAACCGGTATTTATTTTAGGAAAATGTTATACAAATCAAAAATACTGATTTGAAATATAAATGTTACATTTTTAGACTCGAAGATCACTAAAACTACCTGACGGTGAACCTCCTCGACAATATCGGTCACATCCGCTGACTCAATGATAAGCCACCCCCCACTCCTTCCATTCAGGTTCCATCCTTTTATATAATGTAAATTATAAGATGCATTGTTAAAGGTCTGCATGGTTCAGTTTATCTTTCTATGAATGTATATGTCTATTGTTTATTGGTGTTACACACAGATCGCATATGTTAAAGAAACCGTCAACATTGTTTAATTAAACTATGTATAAAATACACAAAACGGAATAGTTTCAGAAATATTAGTTTCTTTTCTAATTCAATGTAATTTTTTGTCGATTAAATAAATCGTGAATATTGTAATTTTGTATATATTTTTAAAATAATAGACAATGCATATGGAACATGAATCTATCCTATTCTAAGAAACATTTGAAGGTAACGGTCGTAATTCCCACAACGGCTGTTTAAACAATATTACAGAGGAAAGAATATTTCTGACAATACTAAAATAACTAAATGCGAAGAAAATGGTGACTGTTATAAAATATAAATAGATATTGGAATCTGTGAATCTGTTTAGTGAATCGATAGCTAAACTGTTGTGGAAGCATTGCGTTGATTACATTACATCGTGCATACATATCAAACTTCAAGAACAATCCAAAAAACACTAGTGTTAATTCAATATTACACAAAGCACGGCACTTTTGAAACTCCTTCTCAAAATACTATACTATGGATTTTAAAGAGCATACCAATGTCACCTACCTTACGTATATACACAAAATATTAAAGCTGAAGATAATTATGTCTCTCCAGCAACATATTATTGAGCTTCTTTGAGATTTATAGACNCGGCTGAAGATAGTTATGTCTCTCCAGCAACATATTATTGAGCTTCTTTGAGATTTATAGACAAANGCTGAAGATAATTATGTCTCTCCAGCAACATATTATTGAGCTTCTTTGAGATTTATAGACAAAAAAATGTACGGATAAACCCTACACGATTTGTGGGACGTAACAGAAACCCTAGATCAACACGGGTGTAACATAAGAAATCAGACCAAGTATCTTCAAGTTAGCTCTATTTCTTTTCCATACACTACGTTTTGGTTTTGTTAGCCAAAGCGTCTTAAGACTCTCTTCTTATCTACATTTACAAGCATGTGTACACTTTGGAGAAAATGTATAACATAATTTCTCTTTGCGTCTGTTCCACAAAGCGCTAATACAAAACTAGATATAAAAGTGCAACGAATTTCAGGCCAACATTCAGTTGGCCATTTTGCGGTAGATTTGATAGAGCCACGAAAACTTGGAATAAAAAATCCACAATCAAAAAAAGAAAGTATAAGTAAACTTATTAAATGTTAAATTTATAAAAATGTGGTGCTCTAAGGAAGTTTCCAAGTGTCGTTCTAAAGTAATGAATAAAATTTGCAATTATAACTATTGTGTTAGTGGTTTATCCAAGCTAAATCAAACTCGTTCGACGATACAATTTATATGTTTAGTGTCTATAGCTGTGCATTGCGTAGTGATCACAATGATGATGTCGACGACGTTGGCCGTTCCAATTGGTAATTTCTCTACATTGATTAAAAAAAAACAAAACCAAACAAAAACGTTTTTGCTTCTTTGTATAAATCAAACCCGCTTTTATACAATTTACATAACATTTTGTGAATTGTTGGTTTGAAACAGGTGTAAACTAAACATAAAACTGGAGGTTTGGATAATTTTCAATACAGCTTTCTTTATTAGAGTTGTAATAATTTGTGTAGCACATTAGAAGGGTGTGTGTTTCCAACTATTGTATCCATTTATTTTTGCACCATAATGTGCATGTATAGAAAATTTGGATTCAAGATTGTACGTTTTTTTCTTTGAATTGATTTAATTATTTACGTAATTGCCTAGTGGATTTCTCGAACCATACCAAAAAGAGTTTACGGCTCAATATCGATTGCATGGAGGGTAGCCATTTTTATCGTAACCCCAATCGACCTGTGCATGAAATGTGGACGAACACGGAATGTGCCAAGTATTATCTGTGTTTGGAGAACGAAGTTTTTGAGTTCAAATGCTCAGAGGGATTGCTTTTCGATGTCGTAAGGCAAATATGCGATTTTAAACAGAATGTGGATAATTGCGATTTAACAGCCGGTATGTGTGTATGTGATTTTTATTTATTTATTTATATATTATTAAATGATATGCATGGACTGACATATAGTCAAACATGAATAATGGCTTTAAGTTGTACCGTTTCAATTTTGTTTTCCGTTAAGAAAATACCGAAATACCGAAACCCCTATTAGACGAAGCCGGCTGTACAAATGAGAATCATTTGGGATGTGCCGATGGTACCTGTTTACCGTTTGAATATTTTTGTGACGGCTCTATGGATTGTCCAGATAATTCGGATGAGGTGAGTGTGCCGTCTACAAATATGCGAAAGTTCTGCATAGAAGTTTATTTCAGGGTTGGTGTGATATGCAAAGTGATCCGAATGCGGCAGATCCATGTGATGTCAGCCATTGTAAGTTGCCCGAATGCTTCTGTTCGCCAGATGGTACAAAAATACCACACGATCTGCAGCCTCACGCGGTGCCACAAATGATACTTCTGACATTTAATGATGCTGTGAATTTTGAAAATTGGGACTTATACTCGAAAGTTTTGTTAACGCACCGCCATCGCAATCCCAATCGATGTCCATTGAAAGCGACATTCTTTTTGCCGCATGCGTTTACGAATTATCAATTTGTACAACAGTTATGGAACGATGGTCACGAAATTGCTGTACATTCCGTGACGTGAGTATTGAAAGGCGATTCTAAAAAGTTTGATTTTTATTCCTCAACTGTACAATAGGAATCGCAACCCAGATATATGGTGGTCGCAAAATGCCACAATCGTAGATTGGTTCGACGAAATGGTCGGTCAAGCAAACATAATCAACAGGTTTGCCAACGTGCGTATGGAAGATATACGTGGCATGCGAGCGCCCCACTTGCGTGTTGGCTGGAATCGTCAATTCCTTATGATGAAAGAATTCGGGTTTCAGTATGACTCTTCCATTGTGGCCCCGTTCTCGAACCCCCCCTTATGGCCGTATACGTTGGATTACAAAATATCGCACAAATGTACGGAAGTCAATCATCAGTGTCCTACGCGCACATACCCCGGATTGTGGGAAATTGTGATAAATCCATTGGAGGCTGGAGAATTCACTTGTGCCACGGTCGAGAGTTGTCCAAAGCATATGACCGGTGACGACATCTATCAAATGCTGACTCACAATTTTAAGCGTCACTACTTGTCTAATCGTGCGCCTTTAGGATTACATTTTCATTCGAAGTGGTTGAAAAAACCTGATTACTTAACTGCTTTTATGGTAAGATTCTTATCTGGTTATTTTCAAACGTTTCTATATGAATATTTTTTAGAGATTCATGGACGATTTGCAAAAAATACCAGATGTCTACTTTGTAACGCAACAACAGGCTATAGAATGGATCCAAAATCCAAGATCCATTATTCAAACCGAAAAGCCGTTATTTGACTGTAAAAGGAAACCGCTTGAAGAACGGGAAGTGGCTTGTGTTGTCCCCAACACTTGTAAATTGGGTAGCCACGTACTTCAACAGGATCGGTTCTTTTACACATGTAACGCATGCCCGGCTCAATATCCATGGATACGTAATGAGTTCGGTCTGCAATAGCGTTCAGAGAGTTAAGTTATGTTATTTAATTTTTGTTCGGATGGATATACAACTAATTTGTAAACTAATCATGTTAATTTATAAATATTTAAAACGTTCCACTTTGTTATAAAATAAATTTATCAAGTAATTAATTTATTATACATATTTTTAATTATGTTTTCTAAACCAAGGCCTAAATTCATCCATTTTTTGTTTAATTTTGTGTTTACAATATTGAACAAGTTTATGCATCTTGAGCAATGAAAGGATTCGGAATAGATTCCAGCACTCCATCCTGGGGACATATTAGCACCAACGCTGTTCCCCGACAAACGACTAATCCCAAACTGCGTGTTTCTTCGGCTAGTTTGAACGGCTCATCCGCATCTCGGAGATACTCCACTGTGTTGTCTAACACTAAATTAAGCAACGCATCGTAACCTTTTAATATCCCTGCGGCTTCGCGACCGCCGGCAAATTTTACTCGTATTTGTTTTTCCAAATATTTAGACAGATCAAGAATAGATTCCTTGCGACGTTTTTCCTTGGAGTCATTATTACTGTTGTTCTAATATAACAAGAACATGATCATTATCCAATGTAAGTAAATACTCAATAAACAAACCTTATGTTTATCAGCCATTTTTATTTATTTATTTACATAAATAAATTTTGATATAGGCTTATTCACCACGCTTTTCGTTTTCGTTGCTTTAAATTTTTTAATTATTATTACAATTACTTGTATAGTTTTGTTACCGGAATTACTGTTTGCGGAATTACAAGCATTTCACCAATTTAATATGATAAATGACATTTCGCGATGTTTGACAATTGTAGAGGTGAATTTCTTAGAATGGGCACATTTGACATTTTCGACATGATTGTCGATTGATATAGAATTTCAAATAAATTACATGATTCTGTACCCCGTCGAGTTCTGGCCATATTATATTATAAAGTTGAAAATTGATAAATTATTTAATATATATATATATAATTACAATATATATA
>JXPZ01027824.1:0-40716 GCA_001014575.1 Themira minor
TTTTTTTTTGTTTCTTTTGCACTTAATCCGGCGTCAATACATTAAACAAGAAAAATTCTTATTCTGATAGTATTATTATATACGCATACATGTTGCTATTAAATTTTTAGCACGAAACTAAAATAAAACGTTTAGTGAAGTGAAGAAAAAACATAACTGCGGCGACAACACAATCACCCGTGCTACTTTACTCGTTCTGTTCGTTCGTTCTCTCTTTCGTCATTGTGTGCTTGTATGGTAACTCTCTTGTATAGTCATTCATTCGTTCGTTTGCATCAACACTCACTCGCTTGTCAGTAAAACTTGTGTAAGTAGTGTTACCATATTTCTTCTCACAATATCTAATAAACATATAATATTAAACCACACAAAAAGCGTCCAAATTTAAATAGACTGTACATACTTATTTAATTGCCAGTCAATAAAGTATAGCATAATGTTTTGAAAATCTATTATATTTAAATTAATTATAAACTGTCTTAATCTTCAAGGGAATCGATTTGTACGGTACCTCCACCTGTATCTATTTTTCATACAAATTTAAAAACAAGCATTTGTCCAGATAAAATTAACTTTGAGTTTATTCATCTTTTCCCCACTTTTCTATACATTTTTTTATGTTCAAACCTAACAAATATTGTTACATACATACCAATGTTGTGTATATATACCCACATACTATAAACGTAAACACATACATTCGTGTATAGCCATGACATGATCAATGAAGTTTTGCGTTGTTTTTTCCGATTTTCCCGTTTTGAGATTTTCACCTGTTTTTTTCCGGCTAGAGATTATGTTTACAAAAAAGTTGACAACAATAATATTATATTCGAAAGCAAGAATTAACAACACTAAAATATAAAACTATTATCGAGATGGAATAGGAAACGAATTTTCGCATTGACAAATAAACATGCTCATATTTTTCATTTTCCGTATATCAGGGCTTATTACACTTCGTGTTAGTGTTCAGTACTCGTATACTGATAGTATTATATATTATTAGTATATTATGTAGTAGATACATATGTGGCGCAACAGTTAGACATTTTTTTAACAGTTAGGAACCCTTCACATAGATAGGCAAAAAGCCACGAGTTTCACATAAAGGAACTTAATCCATTGCTTATTTATTAGAAATTAATATAACGTTTGTGTTTAGAATTGCGGTGTCAGTGTGTGTCGTTTTATATTTCTAATCTGTCGATTTATAAGGCATTCTACTCGTAAAAATAGTAATTCTTAGGCTTTTCTTTTATGAGTCATTCTTTTTCACACCAACAAATCACCATTAATGTTAAGCGTTCGACGTTCTATGATTCTTATTATTCTTCATGTCAAAAAATCATAATAAGTACAACACAACCAATTTGTATTTGAATCTAAGAGGGGGTAAATGTGAATGGGAAATGTATTTGTTTAGCACTCCACGGGTTTCGAAATTGCATTTAATGTATAATTGTTCGAAAAAACTATTTACTTTCGATCAGGAATCATTGACAATTTTTCTGACACCAGACAGTTCCTCGTTTTACCACCAAAACTATACTAATTGACAATTGAAATGGATTCGATTGAAGCATACGAGCATAGCCACTATGTGAGTGATGCCAAATTTTATGAAAGTACGTTCATTATTGGTTCCGAACTAATAAACAGTAAAAAGAGAATAATTATAAAAAATATTTCTATCAATAAAAAACGACAGTATTATAATATGAAAAAATGGTATTACTTTTAGATGTTTTATTAGGAAATAACATAAGATATAATGGTAAATTAGGCACACTATCCCGGGACTACGGTGCGAATGTGTAATCATATAATATATTTGTAATGTTTAACATTACTGAAAATTAAAAAATTTATTTTTTGCAAGATGTCATTGATATAATATCAACTAACATGGGTAAATATAGATATTTTATATCATTTTCATCTAAGGTTATGGTTGCGTGCACATAAAAATTGATGACAGTACGAACAATTACAAGGAGTATGAATGGTATTTAAGAATGGGGAATATGGCATCACATGTCAAACGATTAATAGGTATTTCGCCTTGTGCTGTTGTCGTAACATTTTTTTGTACGGAATAAAAGTTTTGTCGACGAGTTGAATTTAATGTTTTGAATGAAATACTTTGTTCAGCCTAATTATGCTTATACTACGCCAAATAACTTTTTTAAACCTTCGGTAAATTTGATCTTCAAAATGTATTTATTAATAATTTCCCTATTTTTTACCTCTTTTAGTTCGCTCATATATGTGTCACCACCGGTACTGCGTTACTACTCCAAAGCTTATTCCTCCGACGAAGACAAAAAATCGAAAACAACTGAACCCAAAAATGATGGAGGTTCAGAGGAGGAAGTTAAAGAATCGGCTGCCTTACGTTTAAATCGTATTTTGGCCTGCATGGAAACCGAAGATAGCACATTGACCAAGCAGTCTTCATTCCCATCGGCACGTCCCGGTGAAGGTATGCGAAAACGTAAAGACGCCACTAATCGTGAACCCAATACAAAAGATGTTTTAGAGGCTGCGAAACGGGTGGCCTCGTTGTTGAGCCAAGGGAACGATGCCTCTAAAAAGCAAACGGAATCAGAGCTCTTGTCAAAATTGTTGAGTAAAAAAATTGGCATTAGTAATGGACCAGCGAAAACAGACACTGCCAATGACAAAGTTGAGATAAATTTGCGTCAAAATAGCCGGGACGCAGACATGAGCTTAAGGTGAGTGTGTGTTCCAAAACAATGATTAGTTCAATATAAGGTCTTTCGTTTGTACAAATAATAGTTAGAGGCAATATATAAATATTTCCAACTGTTTTGCACTTTTCGTCCATAATCCATAAATAATTGAAATACAATTCGTGTTTTGATTAACATTTACTTACATCGATCACTTACAGTGATCTCATTGTTGGCATGAAAATAGATCGACGACAACAGACCAAAGAGCATACGCGTGCCGACTTTGTGCGTCGCACCTTGTCTCAACATCAACAAGGTGGTGGCGAAAGTCTCATGAAATTCCAACCACAATCTACCACCAGAGGATCCCGTAAAGCAGAACTCTATACAGGTACTGTAAACCTATTCCGTGGCGAAACACTGGGGATTTTCAATCAAACGCAAATGAAATCGTCTGAAGTTTGCGTAGACTTAATATCGACTTGGCGGCATTTTGAGCAAGGGGAATTGAAGCTCAACTCAACTCACCCGCCTGGGAATTATTATGAAAAACTGGCCCTTTGGACGATTCAGGGTAAATTATGGCATTTTCCAATTAATAACGAGCAGTATTGGAATGAAGAAACAACTGTCGACTTCACGGAACATATATTTTTTGAGCAACATCTAGACAGCTGGTGTCCGTCACGTGGACCGGTGCGTCATTTTATGGAATTAGTGTGTGTGGGTTTGTCGAAAAACCCTTATTTAACGGCTCAAGAAAAGCGAGAGCATATACTTTGGTATCGTGAATATTTCGCTTCAAAAAAGGAGATTCTTACGGATTTAATGCAAAATGATGACCTATCCGATTCCCAAGAAAAACATTTGGCGGCATAAATCATTACCACAAAAAAATAAAATTGTTGTAAAATTTTATATATATCATTGAAAACTAAATAAAGTTTACAAAAAGAAGAACCTTTTGGGTGTATTTTTTATATATGTATGTATTGTATTATATATGGATATATGTATATGCCTATGTATAGATTCCCATATCATTGGAATAATTTTGATTTGTACATATGTATATATACATATGTATTCATAATTTTTTTTCTTGGAAAAAATCGTTTGCTCAATTTAGCGAAACTATTCGCACCATTTAATTTGAAGACGTCTAAACAAGTAGGTCATTTGAATTTCATTGAGTGTCGACCGCATGGCAGAGTAGGATGCTTTTGATGTCGACTCGGCACTTCGACTTTAGCTTAAAATATTATGCGTATCTATATGCTTTCATTGAGGTCTGCTAAGCAAACAAATATAAAGAAACATAATTTAAGTGAGAAATAGTCGATTGGCGAAATATAAAAAATAATTACAGGGAAGACAAATATTCGGTATATAAAAGAAATTAAGAATTAACACAAAAGAGGTTTTGGCATGAAGTGAAATCGAAACAAATTTGTTAGTCAATAATATAACACCATACTGAATCCAAAACTAAATGTATATTAAATTATTGCATTACGAATATATGTTATATCCTCAAACATGACATTGTTACTGCTGATGCATTTGTTGCTTGACGACGATAGATTTTGTTGTAACTAAAAAGTGAGCACTTCACACTTCTCGAGTGATTCGGTTTAATCTCCTTAAGATTGGAATTTAGAAAAGCAATATACGTTTTTCGACAGTCTTACGACATATTGGACAGCCCTCAATTTGATCGCCACACATTTGACAGGTGCCGTGACCACAAAGAAAAACCATATTCTTTATACGATCAAAACACACCGGGCACATCGTCTGTGAAATGATGACAATTTCGTGAAAATGAACATTGTTTCGATTCCGAGTTAAATTATTACACACCTGTTCCTTGATATCTTGAAGTTGTTGCTTCAATTTTTGTACATCATCCATTTGGAAAGTATTTATATTGGACGGTGCTACCAAGCCACTGCTTGTCGTCCCCGAGGCCAATATATTATTTTGACTTTGCAGCTGATTGCCATTTGCAACGGGTGTTGTTATTAAACCACCCGGTATAGTGTTATTCATGGCCACACCATGGCCCGATGTATTCACACAATAGACCTCCTGCAGAACACCTGTTGTTTCGTCCAATACTGAAGCACACTGATTGCCAGTACTGTGAACCTACATGGTAAATTGTTGTCTCTTAATTTATGTTATTTGTATATGTATAGGTATTGTACCTTCTCTACAATGCCCGATCCACCGCAACATAAAGAGAACGGTATCATTTCATCTATTTGAGTGCGACATAGCACACATTTCTTCATTAGTACTGAGCAATTCTCACATGCCACCAAATGACCACATGGTTTAAAGAATACCGAAGCCCGACGATCAGAACACACAAGACATTCGTCGATTTTCTCACGCGACGTCACCGTCTCACGACAAATTAGACATTTCTTTACACGAGGTGCGCATGTGTCACAGCAGCACACATGGCCACACGGCTTGGGGAGGAATATCAGAATATATTATTAATATAATTATTNAATATAATTATTAAAATTTAAATATTAACAATCAATTAAAACATCCATAATTGATTTGACAACATACTTTGAATACAGTGTCTCGTTTAGCATCCGAGCATACTAAGCACTCGTCCAAATTATTTGGCTTCGCCTCTTGTGAGATATGTAGGGATTGGGTGATTTCATGGCACAACCCATTCAGACCACCGCTACCACTATTTACGCCGCCTACAGGAACGACACATCCGGATGTTGTTTCGTTTCCATTGCTATTACCCTGAACAGATCCGCCTACAAGCGAATTCAATGAATTCAAAGCACTCGCACCCATCGAATGAACACCCAATGTTACGCTATTGCATCCAGTCAAAAAGTGAGCTGTGGCAGTGTTCTTGCTATTACCATTACCACCACTGGATGCTGCTATTGTACCAGCAGAGGTTAAATTAGTCGAGGGGTTCGAACAGTTCATTGTCCATGGACGTGCTATAATACTAGTGCCCGCAACATTTCCAGGCAATTCAGAATCATCGGTTTTACGTTCGTTGTAACATTTCACCAGAGTTTTGCATAAATTTGGATCCGGGCACAAGTCCAACGGTGTTTGCAGTTTACGATTCTTTAATGTCAAATCCGCGCCATTTGCAGCTAAGAAACAGGCAATCGAACGGGACGCCTTCTTGTTGACGGCGTTACGTAGTCCCATCAATAATTTACCGAAACCCTCGACATCTTGCAATTGCTTCAACTGGGACAATGTGTGATGACGCAAAGCTTCATGCAAGGGAGTATCACCATCCTTGTCGGGTATATTTAAGTTGGCGCCCTCACTGACCAGCAGCTTAACGATTTGCACGTGTTGTCGTTCCACGGCCAAATGCAGAGCCGTCTGCAAGTTTACGTTTTGGCGATCCATGTTGGCCTTACCCATGTGCACAAGCAATTCAGCGATTTCAGCGTGATTGTTTAAAGCGGCCAAATGCAAAGCTGTATAGCCGTCGTCTTTTTTCTCTTCGACAATCCAGGGTCGATTGGTTTTGGTGAGTAGTATCTTCATAGCGCTGGGATTACCTTTCAATGCCGCATGATGCAATGCATTGAATCCATTGTTGTTTGTCAATTTAATGTCGGCCCCATATTCCAAAAGCAGCGAGAGCATTTCGTCGTGCTCCTTTGATATGGCATCATGCAAAGGAGTGTCACCTTCAGAATCCTATGTATGACATCAAAGATAATTTAAAAAAAAAAACCGTATGATTTTAGGTTTTCTTACCTGTAAACTGGGATGACACCCCAAGCTAAGGAGCGTTTTCACAACATTCAAGTGCCCTTTATTTACAGCTATATGTAAAGCTGTCTGACGTCTTTTGTTGCGGGCATTCAGATCGGCTCCAGCCTTCGATAGAATATCTATTACTGCCGGCTCATCGCCGAACGCTGCATGATGTACCGCTCGATCTCCGTCCTTGTCTTCGATCTCGACATCGACATTGTGACGCAAGAGCACCTGAATTACTTCAGTGTGACCATTTTGACTGGCTGCTTGTAGTGCGGTATGCCCAGCGAATACACCATTAACGTCGGCTACTGCATTAGGACCTACGGAGCCAGGTGCGGTTGCTGCAGCAACTGCCGACGTTGAAGATTGCACTATCGTGCCTTTCAAATACTCTTCACAACGTTGGGCATATCCATTAGCTGCGGCCTTGACAAATTCCTCTGTAGCATCGCCACTTACATTCGGCTCGAAGAGCTTCTTCAAAATAGCCGAAAGACGTTCACCGCTTGATATAACCGGCACACAGTTGCCATCAGTAGTAGAGGCACCCTAACGAGACAAATGAAAGTCAGCTTGTATTTGGCGAAAGTCTACAATTCAACCCCACTCACCACTTTTGTAACCGCCAATGGATTGTAAGTCCAAGATGTATTCCCCACTTCGACTTTTAGATCATTATCGTGATATACCTGTTGAACACGGCCTACTTTCCCAAGTGTCTATAGATCCCATTGAAAGGCGAAATAATGCGTAGTAAAACATACATTACAATACATTTAAATACACTATATGCTTCATATAAGATCACATAATATATAGTTAAATTAATCGATTTAAATTTTTTTTTTGAAATGAGATCACAATTGAATTAATAAAGTGAGAAGGAATTTGCCTAAAAAAACTATATGTTTCTTATTTTAACAATTTAATTCAACAAACTGCATTTAAAAATAAACATAACTTTTCGAGTGTGCACCAACCTGGATAGAACAAACTTACCAATTGCATTGCATCAGCCCACTCGCCATGACCACGTTGCAGCAGTTTAATACTCTCCACATCCGAGCAGATTTTCACAATATCGCCAACTTGGAATTCTGGAAGTGTTGTAGTTGGCGATGAGACTTTTGTAAGGACGGCTGGATTAAAAGTCCAACGATTACTCGAACTATACGACACTACAATATCGTGATCTTCATCGATTCCCACAACCAGACCAGCATTGCTCAGACATTCAAACATGCCATCTGTCCAACCACCATGACCATGCTGCAATGATTGAACAATCTCTAGGTCTAAGTCCACGGTGACCTTATCGCCAATGTGAAAGCCGTGCGGACCCTTACCAGGTCCGTTTTCTCCTAACAATGGCAGATGGTCCCTATACACTGTATTGCCTTTTGCGTCGTTCACTACCTTAAATTAATCAAAACGTGGAACAATATGTTTTAAATTTACAATTATGAAAAAATATCAGGTACCTTTAAATCGGCCATGCCCTCAAAACCGACTCGATACAAATTCTTTGCTCCATTGTCCCATACTACGTAGGCGGCTGAACGTGGGGACGCAGATGACCAATCTTGAATCTCATTCACTTTGCCACGACGACCAACGCCGCCGTCTTGATCTTCCCACTGCCAGTCGACGCCGCGCACTACTCGAGCCCCTGGAAAAATGCCACGCACTGCAACTTTCTTTGATTTACGACGGGGCTCCACCATGGTACGTTCACTGCCCGGTGTTGTGATACGACAGAAACGATGTCGTAAATGATGCTTGTCACCATGATAGCAAATCGAACACAAGTCATAATTCATGCACTCAGCGCATTTCCAACGAATACCGAAAATTGGTTGTTGGCGACATGTGTCACACATTGTGCCGTCATGCTTAATACCCGTCGGCGCACTGTCCAGTATGCGTAAGTCATAGGCGCCAGCGCAACGATAATTTGCCGCTGTACCATTGTCCCATACAACAACAACTTCCTCAGAAGACTCGAAATTTCGCACGGTACCAACGTGACCCTCTCCACCATCCTGAGAAAAGATCAGTTTAATAATATTATTATTATCGTTGTAAGGCTGAGAAAACGTGAAAAACGCTCAAAATATGCTTATTAAGTGTCTGTAACTTACAATTTACATAAACATTTATCATTGCACATTGAATTAATGTGAGTTAGTGAAGCTAAAACGATCTCACACCCATACTAATAAATTATATATGGAATGAATTTTACCAGGAAATTCGATAATATGCGGACTCGCAATGAATGTCTCATTTATATTAATTTCAATTGCTTTTAATTTTTTTGACCTATATCATGCAAGCATACTATCGATATCTGGGCTGGGCTTCATGATGGCGTGAAATAATTCAACATTCGTAACATTTTATAAGTTTGATATTCGTTAACTTTACCTGTTTGCCCCATTTCCAATCTGGACCCCGAACAACCCTAGCTCCTACACCTTCCATTGTGGATCGGGTTTGTCGATTCAATGTGCCACTGCTGATTCCCGCACATCCACCACTTCCAATATCTTGGTGACCACTAGCTCCTGATGATGCTCCAGAAGATGAGGCCAATATTGTTTGTCCCATACTTGATGATGCAGATGTCGCTGTGGCAACTGATGCACTGATACCAGCGCTATTACCAACGGTCGACGAACCCAAAGCCAATGATGTGGCTGTGCTACTTATGACACCGCTAGAACTGCCACCAGTACTGCCACCAATGTTTCCTGTGGAATCCTTTTGTGGTGCACATGCCATTCCGCACGCCACGTAAGTTTTTCTCTTGTTTCAAAAGATGGATCAGTTTAAAATTCAAATTTCCTGTTTAAATATTCGCTTAGTGAAATAGCTTTCCAGCACAATTCTAAGTAGTGTTTGGAAAAAATTTGCAGTTTTTTTGAAAAGAAAATTGTGTTAACAATTAGTAGAGATTCGTTGATTTTATTGTATATGGCTGTATACACTTTTAAAGATATAATGTGTAGCTGACTTTTTCTCTCATTTGACTATTCGTTTCTTAATAGTATAGAGTGGTTGTCTCTTTTTTTGTCATCTTATATGGAAAGCTACAACCGCGATACATATTTTTATCGTATATCGATAGTTTGACATTTTCATTTTCACTTGTTGTTGAAAGAATGATTTTTCGTTCTGGAGAGTGAACATTTTTGGATAGACTCTTCTTTTTTCATTGTGTTTACACCGCTTCCATAATTCTTAATAAGGCTTTGTTATGAAAAAATTGTTTTTCGTATGCTCAATATTGTCCGATAATTACAGGTGTGAGTACATACTTTCATACCTATGCACAACTATGCAGAAAACCCTAACTTGACAACACTGTCTGTCTATGGTTTAAAAATGTCAATGTGTTTTTTGTATCTCAGTTGTCTATAGTTTTGCACAGTTACTGTACGCAATAATATAAATATCAACCATTTCCCTGAAAAAGTTCAATAACTACAAAATTAAAATAAAAATTAATATCAATATGGTAACAAGTAATACGGACACAGGAGACACAATTGAGAATGAATCAAATAAAGTTGTGGTGCCGGATCCAACACCTCGTGAGACACTAGTGAGTATTGTTTATTGTAGGATTGAGACCAATTTTGAAGAATCCAATGTTTTTGGGTTTTGGACAGATAACGACTGCTGTTAATTTTCTGCAAAATGCCAAAGTTCGTCATACAACTTTATTGCAAAAGCAACAATTTCTACGGTCCAAAGGTCTCACTGCCGAAGAAATACAATTGGCCTGTGAACGAGCCGGCGTGTTTTCAAGTCCCCCAAGCAGTCCGACTGTCATCAATATGGACTTTAATACCCATCAACGCTCCCGTCATTTGGCTTCAATGCCGCCGCAACAACAATTGAGCACAGTTGGACGTATTAAAGAGATATTACATTCAATGGCGTTGTTAAGTGGGGTGGCCTATGGCATTTTCATCTGGTGGAAGGTAGAAGCAATCCTCTATGGAAATTAACATTTCATGATGTTGAACTTCTTCTTTGTAGAAAATTATAGAACCTTTTTTGTTCGCTCCCAAAAAGAAATCCATCGATGATAGACTCCAAGATATTAATCGAAAAGTTGACGAACGTATGGAAGAAATGAATCGCGAGTTGTCGAATATCAAAGAGGCTCTAACACAGCAACAACGTGATCAACATCAACAATTGTCCAGGGAATTCAATATGTTTCGTTCGGATTTAGAAGCAATAAAGGGCCTACTGTTAAATAGGTAAGTCAAATAAATAAGGCGAATGAATAAAGTGACATCCTTCACCTTATTTGTACGTAATTAAGTAATGCCTTATTTAATTTTAATAGAAAACAATTTGCCTTGCCGCTGAGTGCTGGGCCTGCCTCTATACCGGCTTGGCAATTGTCTGCTTCGTCGCCGCACCGACACCACCATTTGCATAGCCAATCAGATGATAATGAGAAGGGCGATGATGCTGGTTCCGGTTCAGGCTCATCTGAAACCGAAGTAGTTACCAAAAATAGTGATTCCAGTTTGGAAATTATGTAAGATTCCTGTACTTTCTGTGACAGAAAGTGTGTAAGAACAGAGACAATTAAGTAATTAGTGTACATTTTCTTTACGAGGCATTAGGGTAATCCAAATATATGAGCGTTTGATATGAAAACGACCATATATATAAATGACATTGCTAAAGTAAAAGTTAATAATATTTCCCTCCGTAACTGGGTTGATTTTATCTTTCAATTTTTATTTGGAAGGTGTTTAAGCTTGTAATTCCTATGATTTGATTCATTTAAACATAGAATGCACGGTAAAAATTCAACATTTTATATCACAGTATAAAACAATAATCAATTGTGCTTTCACAAGATATGTAATTTTTCTTTCCACCATTCTATGTCTTTTTGTAAAGCAATGAATTTAATGAAATAAAAAATTTAATTCTTATCTAAAACGAAAATTATTATTTTAAATAAGGCATGGTTATCACTAACATGACGATAAATCTCGGTTAATATTTTTTACGATTTGAACATAAAAAATACAAAATTCCCTTAGTATAAAACCTTAGTATGAATGAATAGGCTAGACAAATTACATGGTACCATTTTATCAACTTGAAATCTATGTTGGTCCAAAGATAAGGGCAAGCAGATAAGAAGAATTTAGATTTCATGTGAATAAATTTAACTTATCAAGCAGTGAGTGAAAACAGTGCAACAATAATGATATATCTAAATCTTTCCGCATCTTTGTTATAACTCAATTATGGAGACATAATTTTATTATATGTAGGTATCCAGTATAATTTGAAATTAATGTCATTGCATTTATATTATTTTTTAAGAACATAAATATGGAAATCCGATTTTTTTAAATTTAATTAAAGTTACAACTAAACTTCTTTCAATATCTGAAAAAATTTATATTATTTAAATTCATATTGCATCAAAATTTCAAATAATTTCCGATTTGTAAAAAAATGTAATTTGAACAAAATTTTTGAAAATGAGTACCAAAATAAGCCCACGTAAGAAACATAATAGAAAAGATAAAAGCAAGCAAAGACATAAACATGATGATAAGTCTAATAGAAAACACTATGAATCAATCATTGTTGCACTAAACCGGCGTTTATCGGAATTTCGTACGGAATTTTATAAAAAATATGACTTGAATTTTGCCCTCAAGGATATCATTCACACCACCGAAACTGATCATTTCAATGCGGGAGAACATTTAAGACGAGTAGTGCAGCGACAAGGTGAACAGATTGCTAGAGTAGAGGAGAAGTTGAAGATTTTGCAGATAAGTCAAGACGAAGAAGATGCTGAGGTCAAGAGACGGACGAAAGAACTGGAGGAACAGTTTACACAGTTACAGGATGATTTACTGTTTGAGCGCCAACTGTTGACATATCGCCTTCACTCATGGGAGGAGTATCGAGTGCAAATGTGTCGGTATGCCGAACAATTCGAGGCACTGCTAAGGCGGGGAATGGAACGCGAGCCAAAGTATAAGAGACACATAATTAAATTGAAGAAGCAACGCATTGAGGATTGGCGTAACCGATATTTCGATGCGCGTGACGTCATTGCACAATTCAAAGAAGATTACGTGAGTTGTGCGGACGTGCGATTTGCTGCTTATGTCACACGTTTGATACAGACGAATTCAGCATCACGTAAAGAATTCGAACAGCTGACACATTCGGTGTTTCTAATGGTGGGAAACTTGGGGAGCCACCGAGCAAAATTAGAACCCTTAACTATTAAATGTGATTTGGAGCGTGAACTGAAATCCTATTTAGAAACAGTTACGAAACAACAAGACGATTTAATCCAAGAAATAGTGCTGAAATATCAAAAACTCAAGGCAAAATATGTGACTGCGGCGCGACATAAAAAAATGTTCACAACCGTATTGCAAGGCAAACCTTCGATTCTCACAAATGTGAACATTGAGGAGACGATCCAGAAAATGCATAAACTGGAAAACAATGCTAACTTCTATGAGTGCGAAGTAAATCGCATGTGGGCACGACAGGAGGAGCAAGAATGCGAGATCCGTTACTTGACGAACAAGGTGGAACGCTACGAATACGCTGTCCAAATGACCGTGAAAAGTCTCCGAGAATTAAAACAATATGAACCCCGTGTTAGGGAGCCCGATAAAGACCGATACAATCAGATGATTGCCCAATGCAATGACTTGATCACCGAACTCATTTCGATGCTTAGCAATCATGGGCAGCAGTTGGTGCCTATCCCATCCACAGAGTCGCCGTGCTCAGTTTCATCTATTTATCAACCGGGTGATATGGGAATTTTCAATCGACGACGCAGCAATTCTCGTTGTAGTACGGACAGTCAACAGTTTATCAACACGAAATTAAAGGAGCCTTTAATATACTCAAATCAGTATGCAGACGTTGAATGGCCGTCCATCATTGATGTAGAAATGGGATCGAATTTGTATGTCACCTCCTCAGTATCTCTTAACACTTCTAAAAACGACCAAAATTTGGAAAACAATTCCAGTGCTGTGGTACAAAATGTTAGTCCCACGATCAGTTCACCTTCCGGACTCAACATTGGCCCAAGCTCATAGGATTTTAAACAAGACCCCACTATGGATCCTATAGGAAATTATAATATCTACGATACATAAATCCCCTTATTTTATATTATTATTTGTAGAACTAATAGATTTTATACTCACAAATATATAATTATGTAAATATTCGAAGACTATTGCATCAATAAACCGTTTCCTAAATATGGGTTATATGTTTTATATTCCTCTATTTAAAGTTTTTGTCCAGGAACCGGTATAGACCAATGGTAATGGTCTTTAAAACAAGGGAACTGTAATATTCGATGTGTGTTTCTTGTTTAATTAACAAAAACAGTTCATGCTTTTTAGCACCCCTTGTGTATTTACTTGAAAGTTAACCTAAAATTTATTTAGATTCCTTAAGATAACATTACTTTTTTTGTTTGAAGATGTGTACATTGCATTACTCTTAAACGATTTAAGTCTTAAAAGTAATAGAATATTGCATATAAATCAACAATATTACAAAATCCATTTATGAATATAAATACATACATAAAAACATGGATAATATATATACAATTTAACATCTGAGAGTGTAATTCATCGTCTTTGCCGATGTTTCCATGCTTTCTTTTTCTGTACATAGGTTCTGTTCAGTTTTGTGTGCTATTTTGTGCCGTTGCCAAGAAAAAAAATATCTCAAATATAATTGGTAAGGTGAAACAATTAAATGAAACCTATTTAATTACAAACTTTTAGTGAGGAAAATTAAAGTCTTTTGCCAAAGATCAACCTTTAAATTGGAAAAACTCTTGTGAATTAAATAGGCTCACAATGCTTTTGTACTGGCATATTCACAATAATATATATACTGTTGTAAACATACAACTGACTTAACATACAAAACAACAAAACGAAGAGAACTACAATTAATTGAGAAGTAAAGTAAAATATAAAATTATTCAAATCCTACGATGTAATCCACAATGCTTTTGTTGGCTATATAGCATTGTTATACATTGATCTCACACAATTTAAATAAATCTTCCAATTCGAAATCGTTAATATGCAAAACATATTTCACTTGCAAGAACACTTATGTCCAAATATGGACAGTTAATAAATTTTTAATTCAATTATTTTACACTATTTTCCAATTACATTAAGCATTCTAATAATTGGACTTTTATTCAAAATTTTCAAATTGTAATTAAACAAAAATTATTATCATTGAAAAATAAATGAATATTAACAAGTTGAAAAATAGTGGTCAATAGTGGTCATTTATCATATATAGTCTATTTAAAATAACAGATATTAATCTCGAATATAATCAGGACAAAATAGATTTAAATATATTTAAATATGTTTGTATCTCCTAAATTTTGTTACGAAACATTACAATGTTTTACTTTTGTTTAAAATTTGTAACCACTCCATTTCTGGTAAAAAAAAAATATATCTGCTTATACACATACGCGTTACGTATATGATGTTTCTATACATACTGCGTATAATTTTTTTTATGTCATTGTATAATATAATAAAATCTAATTGTTCTCAATATATAAAATGAACTAATATAAATGTGGTTTATTAAAAAAAAAAACAAAAAATGCATACAGATTATTGCGAATTTATATTTACAATTGTGAAACTTAATATATGAGAGCATAATGAAAAATATTACAACTCATAATTAGTCATCGGTATTACACTTTTGTTTGTGATATATTTTATGACCATACATGGAGAATGTATACATATGTCGTAAAATAACTACGTGAGATAGAGCGTACTCATATAACACAAGGAATATAATTTAACAATATCATAAAATAACATGTGTGCGAACGTGTATGTAATTTTGTGTGGCGGTCAGTGTGACCATTGTGATCAATTCCTGTTAGAAATTTGGGATGACCATAAGGATATTTCGTGGTATTTTTAGGAGTTAGGTAAACTCCTAAACAAGCCAATTCTTTAAAAATCCCTTCTCCTTTAATAAATTCAGAGTTGTCGGTGGCAGCAGTGGAAGCCGAGCAGATCAAAACAATAACCGAGCAATACCGGAACTCCCTTGCAATCGACAATTCGAAACGACAATATGAGAAAGTTCAGCTACTACGTAAAGTAAAACAGAAGACAATACCAAAAACGTATTTTACTTACTATTATGCTTTAAAAAAGAAATGAAAAGTCGTTTGGTCATAAATTTATGCTGACTTACTTGACAGATTGTTATTCTGTGATGCCACAGAAAAAAACAACTTTCACGATATCGATCTACATGTTCCTTTACAGTTTAAACGGCAGAATTAATGACTGCTGGTGGTGTAACGGCAGACGTCGTGTGTGTGTGAGAGTGCGCGGATGTAGGCCCACTGGCTACACTCACCATTGCAGTAGACGATACTGCTCCACCGCCGGCCATTAAACTGGCAAACGCGGAGCTGTTGTTCGTTGAAGATGTCGCAGTTAATGGCGACGAAGTTGACGTTTGCGTTACAGGTGACGTAGTGTTGGCACCGCCGACACCAATTATGTGATTGCTGTTTTCCAGTTGTGTATTTGTGGTGTTGCTCATTACACCCGATACTCCCGGCGATACTGAAAACTCTTGCATGCCGGCAGATGATGTATTTATTGAGGGTATACTGTGTGGTGATAAAGAATTCGCGACAGCGTTAGCTAAACTGTGATGCATCAGTATAGCGGAACCAGCCGCCGCAGCTCCCACCCCTGATGATGCTGAAGACGAGGGTGAAGACGAAGTTGACGATGGCAACGACGATATACCCGATGACGAAGATGGTGATATATTGATGCCTGTCGAAGACATTGATATGAGGGGCGCCACCGAAGACGATGGCATACCGCCACCTTGATGGGCATGCTGCTGTAATTGCTGCGTTGACTGCGGTGGGTGATGATGTCCCACACCTACGCTGCCGCCACTCAGGTTTCGCTCACGCTCACGATCGCGGGAAGGTCGAAAAGCCTCACGTAAAGCTTCCACGCGAACTTCGGTGGGTCCCCAACGCAAGTGGCCAGCACTATTTTGCAACCAAACTACCTGGGTGCCTTGCATGCATTTCACATTGACATCCAATCTGCGATGTGTGTGAATGTTAAATAATTTTATTTACATATATTATATCTTTCGAAAATAAGTATTTAATTGCCCACTTACTTGGGTATAATATGTTGATATCCATGACGATATTCATGAGCCATTCCCAAAACGACCATTGAACGTCTTTTGAACATGCTCTCCTCCAGTTTAGTGAGACTTTTCCATTCCGGTAGAAACACGATGAAACTAAACGGAATAAGTTATTTTGTTATTAAAAATATAAATCGTAACAACATAGATTCTTATCATGGTAAGAAGGTTTAACCTCAAGAGTATTGGGTTATAGTACGCACTGCCAGAATATACATATATATTTACTATGTCGAAAACAAGACATGACAATATTTGAATATGAGGTTATATTGTTTAATGGAATTTAAGTATTGAAAAATGGCTTTGTTTTAAACACTTATAATAACATAAATAATAACGATTAATTTGTCTGTGTGACAAACGCGCTACATATATATATATATATATACATACATATATATACAAAAAATGCCGTATATTTTAACAAAGCTCACCTTAGGGCCTCCAGGGAATCGGTTAGAAGTTTGTCAATATGCAATAAAGCAGAGTCTATCACTTCTTCACAATGCGGTGGATGCACTTCAAATGAACCGGTTACCGGTTTAAATTCTAAAAAAGGCCTAAAACATTTTTTAGAGAAATCAGATAAAAATGAATAAACAATTACTGTATAGTGTCATAAAAATTAAAACAAGATTTACAAGATTCAAAATTTATAACATGATTTTAAATATACTCCAGTGCTTACCCTCGTGAACCAAAATATGCATCAGTATCTGCGAATGCTGAACAGTATTGACGGAAATACGAATTGAACGGTGACGCAAAACACTCGAACGTGACACCAAAATGCCGATGCAAACATTCGAAGACTGGAACCGGTAACGAAGCCTGCGTTAGTTCAGCCTCCTGTGACGAATTCAGTGCATTGCCCAGAAATGTCTGGTACCTCTTCAGCAGGCACCAGACACGCCCAATGAATAGATCAAATTTTTTGTCATCAAAACAATTGTGGCGATACAGCTGCTCAAGTTTCTGCAAATGTGTCAGATTTATGTACTGGGCATCGGGTTGTGTTTGTGTCGACGGTGTGTACTTGATGATCATGTGATCCCGATCTTGTACATACTCAATGGCGGGCATACGTGGCGAAGGTACAGCAAATTGTATGGGATAGCACCAGACCTTCTTAAGGTGCGGCGGAGGCGGTGGAGGGGTTGGTTCGGGAATGCCATGCTCCTTCAACAGCTGCATATGTCGTTCGCGTATTTTGCGAGCATGCTCGGCGGACATGTGATATATTTTCACACATAACGCCTCCACGGAGCCTTTGACTGTATCAATGAGATGCGGTTCACATTGGCGCTTTAAATGAGCCAAACGATCCTGGAAGTCCTCATAACTGGCACCGACAGTGCGCCGCAACCATTGAAAAGTATCCTCCACATTCCATTTAACGACTTTTTTACTCTCCGGCGGCGCAGAACGGGATTCGATAATCTGTTTGGCAGCTTCAGCATAGCGAGACAATTGTTTTCGGGCGTCTCCGGTGAATTTCGGTTTAACAATCTTAATGGGTATGTCGGCCATAATTTCACGATACATAGACGAAGAGATCTCAGGCGCACATTGACTGGGCAGTAAGGGGTCACAACCCTGATCGTATACCTTGCGTTCCATCAGCCAACGATTGAACGAGTCCTTGGGTGCTTTGATGCTTTCGCGACGCATACACAAATCTTCGTAGGTTTTTACCAATTTAAGTGTATACGCTGCCCGTATGGCCTCAATCTCGGGATGGGGTTGAGGCAGCAACGTGGGCGGCCGTTCAACGATCACAGCATTTGTGCACACTTCCAGATCCCACGGGCCCGCCAATATAAACTTCTTCAGATGATGTTGATGTATGCCGTGCATATCGTCCGAGGGACGCCGTTTTAGGTTTGAATGAGGCTGCGGCTGGTTTTGTTGCTGTTGTTGTGTCTGCCCCAATTGATGTTGATGATGTGGAGTACCTGGCGGCAGAGGGGTCTGGCTGCCCTGATGGCAAATTCCTGTAATATTTAAAATTTGTTTACAAAATTATTTATATATCTATATATATAGTTGTACAACGTCAAATCATTGAACTCACCAAGAGGATCTGTAAGAGGATCGAATGGTCGGGCGCCGGGCATCTCCCATAATGAATCACCGGTGACCTTGTTCCAGTAGTAGGGACGATTCTCTCGCTTCGACCAGAATTTTCGCCATCCCTGGTTCACCAACTCTGCAGTCAACTCTTCGCCATAGCCAGCTGGATGCATTGAACCTATACCAGGTGGCCCTTGTGGTGTGTGAGCCAGCATTACATTTTCGGATCCATCCACGGTAGAACTTTTCAACTGTGTGGTCGGTAGCCCACCGGGTGAACTAGTTCCGCTTGAAGTAATGCAATTATCTGGATTGATGCTACATGCTGTCACCGACGAACCAATTGAGAAGAATGATGTTGGACCCCCGGCACCGCGAACTGTTGATATGGGGTTGCTATTGCTGCTATTAGTACTGCTGCCGGTCAATTGTTCCCAGGCACTTTGGGCAGCCACCTGCTGGGCCGAGAGACCGATGTTTGGATTGGAAACGGAACCAGAACCCCCAACACTGTTAACACTGAGCACTGTCCCAGTGGAAGCTATGACGGATTGCAGAGGGATACTGCTCCCAGCGCAACTTAAACCCACGACACCTCCAATGGGTGTGACGGGTGATGACGGTTGCGGCGACATATTAACCATATTCAAATTATGGTTACCGGCCATTTTGGTTTGTGGTTTTGGTATTTAACGACGGAAAGCAGGTCCTCCGTCCGTTTCAATGTGCTTTTACTTAAAAATACCGGCAGGATTGTAAATATTAAGCAGAGTCTGCAAAAAAAGTAAATAATACAAATATATATATTTAAACAATGAAAACATTTTAGTAAACCACTCAAAGCTCATTCCAAAATGTTTAGAGAATGTAAGTTATTCTATTTGAATTAACCAGTATGCTGGATTTGTTATACAGATACCAAGCTTGATTTAAAAGGGCTTTGAATACAAATAATTGTGTGATTTTGACACCCTTGGTACAAAAGTGATCCCAGTGGGACTGTTGATAATAAGCTGTATCCAGCTTATTCCCTGTAGTAGATACAATTAGTAATAGATACAAGTAGTAGATAAAATTACACAATATGTGATACTTCTTAAGGTATCCGCCGTTAAAAAAGGTAGTGGCTTATTGAATATGCCTCTCTTATAATGGATATAAAAATAATCGAATGTGTTGACGAGCATGTACTCTAAAATTTGCTGCGTTCCATAATTCATCAGTAGTAACATGAGTTATAATACCAACTAAACGGTAAAAACCAATTAATAAAAAAATGTTTATATAATGGAACATTTTTGCCTATGATCTTTAGGATCTTTATTATAGTTTTTCTAATTATTTAATATATATTTTATTGATATGTATGCAATCTTAGTACCTACGAAAAAATATATCTCATTAATAATACACATCAGTACCACTCATACATATTAAGAAGTTAAACACAGTTTGATACTACCAATGAAGTCAGCCACAAGTGCAGGTGTATAAGGGGTTAAAAATGTGCTACGTCACAGAATGGCGCGCTTTTTTTGTTTCCACAATTGTCATTTTAACTAAACACCGATTTATGGAAAAATCAACGAATCATGGCAGGTATTTTATGTGAAATTATATTGGACAAAATCAACTTTAACAAATTAAACAAAATAAATAAATAATAACAAAAAGAAACATTAAATTGCAAGTTACATGCCCTTTGCCATCAATTAGACTGCGATAACAAACAAAGATAAATATGGACTTTTATATATTTATTAAAGCATCAAATTATAATTTTATGGAAAACTTTGTTTTAGTTTTTAAACAAAATAAAACAAAAACAGAAAATTTCTGTATACTTTCTTTTCGTTTCTCTTCCGTGTTTTGTGTCCCCCCCTCTCTGATGTCTTTCCTAAAAACAGTCACACAACACATTTGTTTTCGTTCATTGTTTTTGTGTGAAACCATTTGTATAATAACTAGGTTCTTGTTTGGTAAACCGTTCTTTATAAATTGTTTACACTTGGGCTGTTTAAAAGTTTCACTTTGTTGTGTTTATTTTTCAGTATGCCCTTACCAAAAAATGAAGGTACCGAAAAGATGCTTGCCACCATAGTTGATGAAAAATGTACTCACATAGTGTTTTCATTGCGTTACGCATTATAATTCATTGGTAAACTCACCAAAACAATTTATATTTACACACTCTCTGCTCGCGTTTGTAAGTAAACATTTATAATATAAAAAGTCAACAAACAAATCAAATGCTTTTACGACAAGCAAAATTTTGTCCGTGTTTTCTTCAACAGTGAATTTTTAACAAAATACCCTTCGTGTTTATCCGTGTGTTCGCCATTTGCAAATAAATTTCGTTGTAGAGTTTGTTGGTGGCTACACAGTGTTGTATTTTCATGAAAATGCAAACACAAAAATGTTTAATTAAACAATTACAAAAAATTTTAGTTATATTTTTAGTTTAACAAGTGTTCTTATATTCATACGGAGATTTTGGTTTGGTTAATAGTTGTAATATATGTATATTTTATAGTTTTCGCTTCGCGTTCATTTTCAAAACCTAAGCACTGCTCGCGAATGAACTCGATGTGTCTGGAACAAAAGAGTCACCGTGTAAGTGTATCAACCTTTGTTTCAATTTTATAATGAAATGGATATAATAAGTTTTTCATACATTGGGCATTATAAATGGAATTCATAGAGTTGATTTTATTACATTTTATTGTGATGTTATACGATCTGTATATTATTATGGAATTCAGCCGTTTTAATGAATTGCCGAATTGCTTATATTTGTGGATTTTCATTCCACATTAGTTTCTGCACTGTACAAACCTAAGAATTTAACTTGTGTTATACACTGAAAATTGTTAAGCCCACCAAACCGTTAACCGATTAGTTTTATTTAAATATTACAAACTTATGACAAATTGGATACTTTATTCAGTAGAAGGCAATTAAATAAATCACTGATTGTGTAGAATATATGTATGTATATAATTTTATTTGTGTAATAATGATGAGGAAATACAGAAATATGCATATATATAGAATTTTAACTTAGAATTGTAATTAAAAAATTTGTTTATATAAAATTAATGAATTTTTGCCCCATTGTACCGAAATACAGGTCATTTAGAAGCTTGAAAAAATGGTTCAAATTGGCATATGCGGTTCATCATAACTAACCTATTTGCGCATATAGAAAAAGATTTTTGGAGTGCAGAATTATAAATCATATATCGAATATATGGAATTTTAACTTATACAGTATATAGAAATTAAAAATGGACCGATATAGTCTCGTGATTACTTCTGTTGTGACAAATATTAGTGTAGAAACTTATGTACTGTAGGTCTTATATTATAACGCATATCAAATTTTTTATGTTATATGGGTGGCATCAGAATGTCTACATAGTGAAAACTGATGTAATCTACCAAATTGTCATAAGAAATTCGAATTAAAACGTTGGAAAACGTAAATTACTCAAAATAAAACGACAGTTAGATCAATAGCTTTGCCCAGAGTAAATAAAGTGCAGTGTTTTTCCAATGCCATTGCTATACTTTCTCAGCCATCCTTTTCAACATTAAGATAAGCATCATATTTATCTTCATGTTGATATATAAACGATTATCGGCGATCGAAGGATGTTCAACGATAGTTCATCTAAAAGCAAATGAGCATTATAATTGTAATATTAATAGTTAAGTTTAAATGCTGTTTATAATACTTTTCTTTGATGGTCAAGCACTAATTAGATGTGACATTGATACCGCCTGGTTGGTTGGGCAGTTGTCCAGGCACCGAGAACTGCGGACGAAAAGCGGCAAAATTTCCAGCTGGTCCGCCGGCGAATGCCGGCAATGCAGTACCTTGGAAGCCCGCCGGAAATTGGGCCACCAATTGAGCTGTGTTAATTGAAAATGGAATTAAATCATTTTTATTTAATGTACATTTGTCAATAAATTATATATAGCATACCAGCATTTGAGTTGTTGCCTGATGTGGCGGCCAAACGTGACAATATCGAACGTTCCGACATTTGCAGACGTTGTGCCACCGGTGGTATGCGAGCCAATGTGGCCGGCAATCGTGACACGTCGCTTTTCATATCCGACAAAAGTTCCTCGAGCTGATTGAGCACTTTATGCAATACGGCATTTGCCGGTTTGTTACCTGCTAACGATTCCTTGCTCAAATGTTGATGGGATTCAGCTAGACATTCGACTTCGGCGAAACGAGCATTCAACGACATTGCCGCGTGATTGGGGTCTTGGCTTAGATTCAACAACGCCGCCCGCCTCAACTGTTCCTCGATTACTAATGATTGCTCCAGCAATTTGAAACGCCGTGCAAGAAATTTATTCTTGATCTCGAGGAAATTACCCTTACCCACATCCATTTTAAAGGGTTCATTTATTATGGCGAAGCGTATATCATTTTGGATGTCTTGCCAGCGGCCATACCCGTGTGTAACAATGCCAGCCAATAGCCAATAGTCGTGGCGGCGATGCCATATTTCATATTCGCGACCCGGCACGGCAGCTTTCTCTTCGTTCAGCCACAACGTGTGCAGTTCCGTAAAACCGCCATCAGCTAGATTGAACATAAATTTCCTTTTCAGAACCTCAAGGCTTTCTTCGATTTTTGGATTTTTTTCTTTGGCCGAGGCAACCCCGCTATTGACGGTTAAGGCATTTACACCGGCACCAGATATGTTAGCACCAGGTTTTTCAATTTCACCGTCTTCCTTAACAATCAACACGTCATCGTCATCGTCATCGATTGTCGTAGTCATCAAGTTTATTTTAGGTTGGTTCTCCAGGTGTGCAGTTTTTGTTGTGTTGTCGGACGTTTGAGCATTGACAACTTCAGTGGAAGATAGCATATTTGTAGGCGACGAAACGTTTTCATTGATTTTCGTTTCGTCGGACTCTGGCGATGTGATGGATGCCGAAATAACACTCTTAACATCATCTTTTGAGTCTTTACAATCTACTGCAACTTTTGATGTGACATTTTCGTCTTTCTTGGACTCCCCTACGGCAAGGATATCAAGTTGTTCGCTCTTAATACCGCCTTTGAGTTCACTACTGGATTTGATGTTTGCAACAGAAACATCAGCATCAGCCTTATCTTTTTCAATTTTAATAGTGGTGGATTCCTCTTTGCATTCGGCAGTATTCTCGATATCTGTTTCATTTTCCTTTTTTGGTACAGATAGCTCAACAGTTTTCTCATGTGCTGATTTTTCTTCGCCCTTCTCAGTAGTTAACGGTACACCGTGGCTTGGACTAAGTGTCACTGTAGCATTGATAGTTGCAGTGGTTTTTTTATCATCAGTGCTAGCCTCTTTCGGTTCTATGCCAGACATATCACCCGACTGCTGCGATGACGAAGGATCCTCTTTGTTGACCACTGGTGCATGTACTTGTGGAATGGCAATTGGTTGACTACCGGGCGGTGCCTGTCCCCTTACGGGTTCACATGGTTTCAATATCAATTCAGGCATACTGTAATATCCGTTAATGTGTTCGAACTCTTGCACTTTTTTGCGTATCAACGTCATAACACCGATTCGAGTAAGCACATGTTGCCGGGATAAACCCTCACGGGGCACTCCATCGGCAAAAGTTTCAGCATTATCAGCACCTGGCTCGCACAAATGACGCATGAAGAGGGACACATAAGCTTTGAAGTTGCGCTCAGATTTGCCGCGGAGGTCGCGTACCAGCCATTGCGAATTGAACGCGTCCTGCGGAGGCATGCCATATCGCATGATCGCATTTAAAAAGCTCTTGCGTTGCCGGGCATTAAAGCCCAGAACCTCAATGTTGCCGCCGACACGTGCCAGCAACGGTGGCAACGGGCGATCGTCACGTCGTTCCATCCGGCGTTTGGTCTTGCGGCCCTCTAGACCACCCGTCTGTTCGTCGAAATCGTCATCCCCGGCATCCTCATCAGAACCAGCAGAATAATCTGAGTTGTATTCGGAAGCATTATCCTGCCAATTGCCGTCGTCACGTGTCGTGTCCGCCGCCACTACGCCACCATCATTGTAGTTTACCTGCTTGCGTACACGCTTACCCTTGCCCAGAGTGCGACTGACATCTTCTTGATGCTGCTCGTAATGGTGACGCAGCAGTTTTACCCAATAGGCAGGATCTGAATTTTCCGCTTCCTGTTTTATGATCTCGGTCTCTTCTTCCTCCTCCTCTTCCTTAGTGGCATAAGATGCGACCTTGAATGAGGACAAATACTCATTGGCCCAGGATTCCTTTTCCTCGATACCGCGGTTTGAGCGGTCCAACAATTCGGCCACAGCTTTGTCATCATAATGGATGGCCTCTTCTTTGTCGCCGTCCTCTTTAAATAGCTCCTCAGTGCCAAATCGCAGTATGTCGTCCAATTCTTGTTTCGTAAAATTAGCACCCTTGCCACCCATGCCTGGACGCACCACCAAATGCGTCAACATCATTTTACGTTTCGCCACCTGCGTGACACGCTCCTCTACGGAATTTCTGGTGACGAAACGATATATCATCACTTTGTTTGCCTGACCGATACGATGCGCACGAGAAAACGCCTGAATGTCATTGTGGGGATTCCAATCGGAATCATAGATGATGACGGTATCGGCAGTCGCCAAATTAATACCCAATCCACCGGCCCTTGTGCTCAACAGAAAAACAAATTGCTGGGCACCCGGAGCATTGAAACGATCGATGGCCTCCTGACGTAAATTACCGGTGATGCCGCCGTCGATGCGCTCGTACTTGTAACCCTCACCTTCAAGAAAGTCTTCTAGAATGTCCAACATTTTTGTCATTTGCGAAAAGATTAACACACGATGACCCTGTTCCTTTAACTGCCTCAGCATTTTGGACAACAGCACCAATTTCCCGGCTCCCTTTGTTAGGGCGTTTATCTCGTACATCCCGCCCGCGGCTGTAGGAGCCTCTTCGGCCGCCGATGGAAAAAGATACGGATGGTTGCAGCATTTTTTCAAATCCATCATGACATTGATCAGAGAACATGAATTACCGCCACTCTTAGAGTTCAATGCTTCGTAATTTTTGGTGAGTATAAATTTATAGAATTTCTTTTGCATTGCCGAAAGTTCCACTCTCACAATGAACTCCGATTTGGAGGGCATATTTTTCAGCACGTCTGCTTTGAGACGACGCAACATGTGAGGTCCGAGCATTTCATGCAAACGTTTTACTTGCTCCTCCTTGGAAACATCGGCGAATTCGTTTTGGAATGCTGTCAAATCGCTAAACTTATCACGACTAAGGAAATTTAACAAATGGAACAGCTCTTCAAGGTTGTTTTGCAACGGCGTTCCCGTCAGCAGTAGTTTATAGGCGATATTGTAGCTGTTCAAAATTCGAAAGAATTTGCTTTGGTTGCTTTTGAGACGATGCGCCTCGTCCACAACCAGCACAGCCCAATCGATCGAGCCCAAACAAGCGGCGTCCATTGAGATAAGCTCATAGCTTGTAAGAAGTACATTGAATTTAAATTGCGTGGTACGCAGGCGCGATGCTTTACCACCGCGGATCGCTCCCTCCTCAAATGACAGTTCATTCTCTCGTATAACTGCTCGAGAATCTTTGTCGCCCACATAGGTGATGCAGTAGAAATCGGGCGCCCACAACTCAAATTCACGTTCCCAATTAATTATCGTAGATAAGGGTACGGCTACCAGGAACGGTCCCTTACAATGGCCCTCCTTGTATAACGAATACAAAAACGTCACTGTTTGTATTGTCTTGCCTAAACCCATCTCATCAGCCAGTATAGTGTCGATATCCTGACCCCAAGAGTAGCGCAACCAATTGATACCCTCAATTTGATAAGGGTGCAACTGCATGCCGGTTTCGTCCAGAAACAGGGGTTGACCTTCGTATTTCTTCTTCAGATCAGTTGTGGGTTTGTCCGGTGGCGGCGTGTAACGGCGGGCCAGGCGCTCTTCATCTTCGATTTCCTTCACCTTAGACTTGCGACCTTTTTTTCCTTTCTTTCCAGTGCGTGAAGCTGACTCCGGTGTGCAGGCAGCTTTTAAATCTTGATAGTAGTCGATTGCTTGTTTCAAACCCGGTATATCATCGGTCTCATCCTCCCACGTTGACTTGTCATACGGCAGATCACGCCACTTAACCAAGTACATCGTTGTGCCATCCCGGGCGGTCCGATGGTTTATTACTCTCTGCACAATCAGCCATTCTGGCTTGACACCATGCCGATAGAATCTCTCTTCCAGATCCTTTTTGTAATCCTCGCTCTCGTCGTCGGCTTGAATGCCGCCCTTGGCTTTGTGTCGTTGTATACGTTGATAGCGCGAGTCCGATTCATCGAGCGTCTCTTCAAACTTTGGCGGCTCCTCCATGTCGTACTTGCGCTGAAACGATCGTATCATCAATGGATGATAAACGTCCATTTGCAGCTCTGACACCCATTCACAGTGCCAGTAGGACATGTTGTGCCATTTTACAAAATATTCACGCATTCGACATTTCGGTTTCTTCGAAGTGGACGGTTCAGATGGTTCTACCCACCGCCAGGTAATAATCTTTTCGGCTTTGCCCGACAGAGGCGGGCAACCGCAACGTGGACATTTCCAATCCCCATCTGGTATCGTGTCCAATGGCGGATTCAAACAGAAAGTGTGATACGCCGAGGGACAGGAATCACAACATAACAATTCACCGCCATCTTTGCACACACGGCAAAATTCCTGATGCTCATCATCATCATCCTCTTCGGCCACTCCACCATCAGCGGACTCGCAATGCGGACATGACCATTTGCCTTCGGGGGCTTCGTCCAATTCAGGTTCCAAACAAACCAAGTGGTAGGCTCTTGGACAGGTGTCACATAATATGATCTCGCCACCTTGTTGGCATACCTCGCAATAGTCCTGATGTTCGTGTTCGCCCTCTTCCCCATCAGGGAATCGATTGGTCGTCTTCACTTTCTTTTTCTTCTTGAATTTGTTGCCAATCTTAGTTTTCGCCTTCTTTTTTACAACCGGTGCCGATGTCGACTCCTCGATGAGCTGCTGTTCGTTCTTATCGATCGCAGTCGGTATGTCTTTTTCGTCAGCACTGTCATCAGATTTCTGAAGCATTTTCTCAAACTCCAAGTCGGAGTCTCGCTCAGAGCCACCGCTCAGGTCTTGATCTTCATCGGAACTGCCTCTCTTGCGCTTGCCAAATTTTATCTTCAGCGTTGGCACTTTGCCAGATGAGCGCCGACGACCTTTCTTTGAGGTTGACGACGAAGAGATTTCATCCGACTAGATTTATTTTTATATATAAAATTGAAAAATGCATTATAAAATTTGCATTTATAGTGCGTGTTTGAATGTGTACCTTTTCGTTACGAGACGAACGTGATGAGCGTGGTTCCTCGACTTCTTCTCCTGTACTGCGACTCTGTTCATTTTGTAGATTTGGATTCACTTCACAGAATTCTCGCCACTTCGCCGCGACCAACATCATTAACTTTGGAGCTGGCACTTTGGTGTTCTCCTTTTGTAAAATCGGCCTCACATGCTGAGTGAACGATTTGTATGTGGTCAAGTTCTGCAAATCGCTTTCACTGTATTCAATGTGAACATCATTCACATTGAAAGCGGTACAAACATCCTCTACGGATGGCATGCCTGTTTTAAACGAT
This sequence comes from Themira minor, assembly GCA_001014575.1. Classification (NCBI taxonomy): domain Eukaryota; kingdom Metazoa; phylum Arthropoda; class Insecta; order Diptera; family Sepsidae; genus Themira; species Themira minor. The sequence goes on from JXPZ01027824.1 coordinate 28,555, forward strand.
AACGATTGACGGTGTATGTTCGTTACAGACAATTAATATGAGATATTAAGATATACCTGTTGAGGATGATTCTTTTTCCTTGTTTGCCTTTTCGGCATCCTTCCGTTTCCGTCCACGTTTGCTGACGCCGCTACCACCGTAATCGACCTCCTCGTCGTGTATTAGAAAATCACTGTCGTCGTCACTATCGTTTTTCTTTCGTTTCTTTTTTTTTCGTCCCTTTTCTTCGTTTTTCTTGGTCTTCCGTTTTTTACCTTTCTTCTTTTTACGATTATCATCTGGATCGTAGTCGTCGTCTTCATCGTTCTGCAACAAAACCAAATAGATATAAACTCCAATTAGATGGGGTCCTTCCTGCATTTTCGCAACTTACATTTGGTTTCAATGGTGCATCGGAATCGTTGGACATTTCACCAATTGGTACCGCTTCATCGATGGCCTCTTCCTCTTCTACAACGAATCATAAGTAATATATGCAGATGAATATTTAATATACGAATGTTCAAAATTAAAAAGAACCGTCAATTCCTCTGCTAGTTAGGTCTTTGTTAAGTGTGTAGACCATCACTAAGTGAATCAGTTGACCAGTTGAACAACAAAAAATACCATCATGTTTCTACCACAGTACTAAGTTATGGCATTCCATTAGTTTGGACTGATTTGACCCGAAAAAATGAGCAATTTCAAGTGTTGATCTTGAGTCTACGCAATCAAAGCCGAGTAACATAAGGTTCCGAATCTAGTTTTCTAGATTATCAAGCAATACAACTAATCCTAATTCGGAATACAAAGGGAATAAAACAGCTGTAAAATACCGGCCATGGAAATCGGAAAAATTATGGAAAACGAAAAAAAGAATTAAATTTGTTAATTGCATACAATTTTTATATTTATTTGTTTTTTTTTTTTGCCTTATTTAGTAGTAGAAATACATCTATTTTTTTTTCTTAATTAAACATTTTTTTTTTAATGTTTTTTTTCTGTTGGTTTTGTCAGTAGTGTTGCTTTTACTTACTTAATTACATATGTTTATGTTTGTATTATATATGCAATAATAATTAAATTGAATTATTAAATATATCTTTCTAAATATTATGTTCTTGTTCTTTCTGATTTTCAACTTTGTGTATAATGGATGTGTGTGCCTGTTTATATATGTAAGGTCATTTACATAAAGTCATTTTGAAATGTTTATAGCATTTATACATATATGCGATTTATCATAATCATCAAAGCTATCAAAACTTTTAAAAACAATTAAATATTTTGTTTTTTTCCTTACTTTTAATGTTTTTCGTTAATAAATCGTTTTTTGTTCTGTCCGTTCGGTTACCCTAGCCGGTTGTACTTCGATAAATTCGATATTTCAGCTTAGGTTTGTGTCTGCACGTTCGACTTGACGCTAAATACATATTTATTAATGTCTTGACAAAAAACAACTATAAATATAGTTCAGTGGTCGTTCGTTCACATTGAAGAGAAAATCGTAATGAACATGAAACCAAGAATAATATGCATAAAATATTACACTAAATCGAGTGTTAAATTTTTGTTTGGAATGAAACTAAATAAGTTATGAAACTATAAGTTATAATGAACGTGAAAAAAAACGCTACAAACTTTTATATTTATTAAAGCATCGAATAAACTAATTGTAACAGTGTTTCTGGTATGTCTATTTTTATCTTTACTTTCCAATTCCACATTAAATTAAAGTTAAAATTTAAAAAGGATGTATGTAATTGAATGTATATCAAGCATAATATTAATTCTTGAAAAAAACCACTAGATTCATGGCAGTCTGTCTGTCTCTGTGCGCCCCATAGATTATTCAAGATTATAGCATACCACCTAGACAATTATATAACTAAAACACAGTTGCAGTGACTGAAGCCATTAGTATCGCGTCCCTACAAAAATATTGAAATATAATCAAACTAAAGACTGAAAGCTACATTTTCAGCTAGTTTATAGTTTTTCACATATAAAATTATCCTTGTAAATTCCTACAAATAAATCAAAAGGGCTCACTTAACTTCAAAATCTTCAAGATTTATTCATGTTGTTTAGAAAATATACCCAATATATGTGCAATGAATTTCACTGGCTTCACGTATAGTATATACGTGTTTATCCGTATTAACCATTTATCATCATTTAAAACATGATGAAATCGTCTACAAGAAGCGTTAAGTAGAATTTATGTCTTATTATCCTTACCCTCGTCCGTAGTAGTATAGATAAATCAACAAGTAAAGTGTTACTATTAGCCTATTCGATGCTTTGTAAATTTGGAACAACGAATTCTTTGAACCTTTGACAACATTTAATAACAATAACTGCAACATTGTTTGAACACGTATACATATTCTTGGAAACTTCAATGTCCTCTTTCCCGTAATTACCATAAGTTTAAAGATATTATTAACAATGAACCATGCCTGTACAAATATGTTTATATGCATACATGTATGATTGACGCGTGTGATTAAAACAGAAAAACAATTTGCCGTATTTTGTGAAGGGAATTGCACAATTTCATTTTTAAATTACAATTTACTATTTAAAATGAGACATATATGTGATAATATAAATTTCTGTTTATTCGCCATCGTACACATTTAAATACAAGCAATAAAGTTTGCCGAAACAAATTAAAAGCAAGTAAAAGTATTTATATCAATATACCATTGCTTTGATACCCTCCATCGGACCGTTATCACATTTGGACCCATTTATGGGAGGTTCTTAAACCCCCTGGTGGACCCGGTCCAAAATTGGAGGATAATTTCAATGGTACATACAAGTGTAACAAATGTAATAGCACAGTCAATATACCTCATCATTGGAGCGCATAAAAAGGGAGGGATTTGGGTGGGGGGGGATAAACTATTTGTATGTAAAAGAAATCAGTCAAAGATCCTTTGACGCCAAATTTGTTTATTAACGGAAGACATTCAAATAATAAGTTAATTAAACCGTATCATATAGAATTTTAATTTGACACAAGTAGTTTTATACCAAAGCTTCAGTTTTTTTAAAATTTATCTTTAACAATTGTGCCTACTTAAGTTTTTATAAAAATTGTAAAGTGAAGTTAAATAATTACGAAATCAAAATTGCTAACTTCATTTATTTTAATTCAACTTTTGGACCGATTTTAGAGATTTCACTTGAACAGAGAATTCACTACCTATTGTAAAAATTTCCAACCACAAAAAACCATTCGAAAACCAACTTTTTAAAAAAGAACCATAATAATAACACTCAAGAACAATGAAGTGATGAACAGATCTCGTTAATTTTATTTGTCTAACAGCTGGGTGCGAACAGTTCTTTGTCCTAATTCCAGCCGAACATCCCTATGTATATGAATAAAAAATGTCATTTACTTTACAAAACTGGCAGATTTAACAGGATATGTACTGAGACTTTATCCTAAGAAAGTTCCATCTTTAGTAAGGAAGTTGATCAAAACTTTTGAAGGTAAGAAAACGAGTAGTTCTACTGATTTATTCAACACTCGTTTCAACGGTGTATCGGTCTGACTAGTGTCGCGTTTTCCAGTCATGTTTAACTTGACCAGTACCCAAGCGTTACAGTAGTGCGGAAAGTTGGTTGAAAGTTTAAAAATTAATATTTAACATTCGAAGACTTTAAATTGAAATTAAAGGGATTAGTACATATTCAGGACGAAATACTTTCAAAGGATATTGAAAATCTATGGGGTATGTGTACAAAAAAATATTAGTAACTTTTCTTTTGGTTCCAACATGTCAAATTTTATTAAATTTCTCGCGACATTCTTGTTTTAACGCCTATTTTTTATATAGTCCCACAATATATTTCATACTCATTGATCATTTACAATTATCAATAAACAATAGAAACGTCTCCCCCCCGATCGTCGTAAAAAATTTTAAATACAGTTTATACATGTATATACGTATATTAAAATCAAATGCTTACATTTCTATTCTATTATTACACAATTGCGCTGGTGCTGATACAGTTGCGGCTTCGCCGCACGTTTTTCAGTCCATATGAGTCTCGTATATCATGTATCAGGCTCTTGTTGCGTTGTGTTTCTCCTTTTGTCTCTATCCCCCCCTCATGCTTCCCAAAATGTAACTTCCTAAATCGACATCATCTTTCCTACTTTTCTTCATTTTAAGATTAGTACATGGGTACTATGTAAGGGCAATATATATAATATATATATATGGATAATTATAGTACAATTTTTAATTTAGTTTTTGTTTTTTCTTAGGTTTATTGTTTAACATTAATAAAAAATGTATATTTAGTGTATAGTAATAATTTTTTTTTGTAGGATTTTTTGTTTCCTTTTTATTATTTTTGCTTAAAAACATTTTTTTAACATAGTATTTTTCATTAAGAAAAACAGTTAGTTGTATATGTGTAGATTTAAGCCATTTTCTAGTTTCAATATTATTGTTGAAAGATTTTCAGATGTTTTTTATTCTTGTGTTTTTTGTTAACGTTCTGAGTTTGACAATTAGTATTGACATGGTGTTCGTTGAAATAATTATCATGATTGGATTCAACATCCCCTTCATCATCCTCTTCGTTAGAGTCATCATCATTGGAATCATTGGAATTCGTATCAGACGAATCATCTGACTCCGTATCATTTGAGGGACGCAATCCCCCTTGATGATGAGTCGAAGGAATTATCATACGTAGTTGTGGCTGTTGGTGATGTTTTATTGAAGAAATTTGAGCATTATTATCGGACATGACTATACTGTCTTGATCTTGGTTATGAAGTTGTTGAAAGTTTTTTGGCTGTTTGTTGTGTTGTTGATAGTATTGTTCTTGTTGTTGTTGAGGATGTTGCTGCTGCATTATTGTTGGCGGTGAATTATTCATCTCACCAGCGCTCACCATAGGCGAGAGACGAGTTGCATTGCGTGGTGTCACCAGAATGTTCCCACTAACACCACCATATCCATCTGAAGCGAATGGGTTGGGTTGTTGTTGATTATGTTGTGCTTGCACTTGTTGTTGAGTGTGTAATTGCTGTTGCATTACCAAGGTTGACGGAGATGAAAGTGTTGTGGTAACCGATGAAGCAGCCGCCGCTGCTGCTGTTAATTTCCTATCATAGTCGGTTACCAATTCCTTTATGTACGCCAATTTCTCATGCAAATAATCAAATCTTTGCTTGTCGCGCTTTAGTGACTCCTCCTTACTGATGCGCTCGTATTCGCTAACGATTTGCTGTTTAATTTGATAATAATCCGGACACCCTTCTCGTGCATTATCCAAACGCTCGGCCAAACTACGAAAACGACTGCCGACACTGTCGATTTGCTCCAAGAGTTTCCTATACTCATCGTAATCGCTCTCAAACTCAGTCTTGTATTGACGGCGTTGTTCGATTGTTGTGATCGGCGTATAGTTGCTGAAATCGTAACAGCGTGGTGTGGTGGCCACACCGCCAGTGTTCGTTGCGGACGCATAAGCGGCGGCAATTTGTTGAGAAGTGGGCGATGAGTGTTGTGGCGGTTGTATTTGTTGTGACTGCGGTGTTTGGATATTACTGTTTATCTGTGGTGGTGGTGGAGGTACAGGCAGCAATTGAGGTTGACTTTGTTCTTGTTTCTGTTGTTGTTGATTGTGGGTTTGCTGATAATTTTGTTGTTGTTGTGGTGATGGAATATGTACGGGAGGCGTTGATGTACGATTATTAGACTTATTTGCCGATCGATATCGACTATTGTTGTTTCTTGGCGGTGCTTCCTCGTGTGGACTGGTCTTGGTGTTCGGTCTTTGGGTTGTAGTATTTGGCGATTGCCTTGGATAGATGGTGCCATTGCGACCAGTGCTAACTTTTGATTCGGGTACAAAACTGCCGCCATATGTAGACTTTGGCGACACGCCCGCCGACGAACTCTTTTTCAATAGCTCTTTACCACTCAAACGTTCGGATGGACAAAAGCCGCCGCTTGTCAAGGTAGTATTTACGGTGATTCCCGAATTGCGTTTCGTTGTCGTCGTTGACATCGAACCCTTCGCCACATTCGACTGTGGTTTGCTGCCACGAGACTTGCCGTACGAAGCACTATTGCTGCTCGTTTGCTCGGTCATATGAGACATTAAGTCGTCCACATTATCCAAAACATTATAACTTAAATCGCTGCCGCCACCATCGTCGGTGTAAGCAGTCGCCGCAGCAAGTCTGTGAGGTGAGTATGATGACGTCGATGTGGAAGAATTACGATTCGGGTGTTGAAGATTGACCATTTGACTACTAGTTGAATTCACGGATGATCCATAATGGCCATTGCGATTCGATGTCGTCGTATTTGCACAGGCACTGACGCTCGGTGCCATAGGATCTTTTTTAAAGTGGCTGATACGTTGTTTCTTGGGTTGGAAACCCGTGAACGTTGAATCATCGAAACGCTCTGATTCCAGACTTGAACGCTTTAAATTACCGACACCAACGCCACCGCTGGTGACACCAGCACCATTATTGTTGCCCGCACCGACCGAACTGCTAGCACTCGTGCCGCCTGCCAATGGTGGTGGGCTGCCGGTATGAGTTGATGTTGGACTTTGGCCAGATGTTGAACTGCCTGCATCAGAACTGAGCGGCGGTGTTAGATTTTGGGGTTTGCGACGTTTCAATTGCTGCAACTCCTGCTCACTATAATATGGCCAATTCTCGTTAACATAGTTCCACATTTGGCGTTTCAAATTGTAAGTGTTATCGCGCGACAATGTCGAGATATCCTTTAGGAAATTACTTATAAGCGGGCGTTCCCGTTCACGCAAACCTTCGTTCTGCAAGCGATTGTACAATTCGGGTTTCTTGAAAGGGCGCAAAGCCAGCAAATGGATGAGACGTTCACGAATTTTGCGACGAGCAATATCAGGCAACTTGCCGTTTCCGCTTGCACCACCACTGGCACAGCCGCTGGGATTTAATGACCCCCCCTTCGTACCAATGGTGCCACCACTCTTTCCGTTGGCGCTTCCCCCATTGCTGCCACCACGAAAATTGCCCAATTTCGTGCCTGATATAGGTGCTTTTGATGCCGCCGGTGCTGAAGCTGATGAAGGAGGCTCCTGATGCATTAAAGAGCCAGTCGATGCATAGCCATTCGATATGCCACTGGCAAGAGTGGATGACAACGACGATGCCGAAGTGTGCGATGGCAAGGATTGACCATAACGGCTGTTGATGTTGTTGGGTCCGGTGCCGCCGCACGTAGTTCCTGATGTTCCCAACATTGTTGGATTTGGTGAACGTGACAAAGATGTCATGATTGGTGTGGTAGAATTATTAGACAATTTGGCACTGCCAATACTAGCCGCCGCTGCACCGCCGAATGGCGGTGAATTGCTCAATGACACTAATTTACTATTGCGATTACTGCTATTACTTAAAAAACTGCTGCTATTGCTACTACTGTTCCCGTTATTATGGTTATTATTATTATTATTGTAATTATTAGTGATATTATTATTATTGTTGTTGCTACTATTATGATTATTTTGATGATGATACGACGACGTTCCTGTACCACCGGTCGTCGCCCCAGATGTTACAGACGACAATGAGGCTCCTCCTGTTGCATGGTGATGATGGGATGATACTGCAGATGGGGGTTTCTTGCCCTTGCGCCACATATCCGTTTGATTTGTTTTAATCTCTCGTATACATTTGCTTTTCTCCGTTTCCTCAGCGATGGCCATTTTCGTGCGCGTCGTATCGTATATATCATCATTGGCATGTATACGCATTCGATATGACAATGCACCGAGCACATCCAAATTGGTTTGCGTCTGTTGAATGCACTCCAGCGAGCCTTCAACATCGTCAATGNGAATGCACTCCAGCGAGCCTTCAACATCGTCAATGGAGAAGCCGAACTTTCTGCCTTCGGTATTCCCACCATCGTCGCAAGTTGGTGGAAAATGTATAATGCCCGTATTACCGATGAATTGAATTTTTGCTCCATTCGGCCCGTTGGCGCCGTCGCCTGAACTACGTTTTGCTGCATTTCGTTGATATTCCTCCAATGAACGATATGCAGAATCAGTAAGTTTAACAAAGAAATACTCTTTCGTTTCATCGGTGTAACGATTCTGTGACATTCCATAATTTCCAGATGTGAGTACAGTGGGACATTTTGCTGAGGCGATAGAATTTGTCATAACGCAATCAAGTGAATGAATTATGCTTTACTCTGTGTTCTCAATACGCTTTGGTTCTCCAGTATCCTTACAATCGATCGCTATTTGCCCAATGTAGAAAAAAGTCAATTCACATCACCATATAGCAATTTTAATAATATTATATCAGTGTCTATGACCAAGCCAAATGAAATATGACTTCTTCAAAATATAAAAACACGTTTCGTTATTGTTATGAAATTTGGAAGTTTCGAGAATGTACAAACATTAATTCTCTTTAAATAAAAGGAAGTTTTTAACGAACGGAAGAAGTCGATGCTTTATAGTATTTTTTTGGCTTATTTTTGCCTAGTTCTTGTTCTGTTCTCTTCTTATCTTTTCAGTACAAATTTATTAGTTTATCTCCATATTTTCCATTTTGTTAAAATAAGTCGAGGAGCAATTTAAGGAAGAAACGAGGACGTTTTTTTATAAGCTGGATTTCCTGACACTGAATGTAGTGATTATTTCCACACTTTTCTATTTATATTCCAATGTGTTGCATCGCATTCTTGTTTTGTTCTGTCAGTAAAAATCTGATTTACTTATAGGAATACTTGCTTAGGAATTTTATAGTCGTTAGTAAGATTTCGAATGTATCCTTTTTTCATTCGAAGTGTTCGATAGTTCCAATTTTTGTTTAGTTCCACTTGAACTGACTCATCAATATTTTAATTGCGCGGTTTTATTCAGATTTGCTTAATTTTGTTAACATTGGTTTAGATCCGTTTAGCTGTTAATATATCCATAAATTTTTCCGCGAATTTTTTGTGGTATGTAATTGTGGCCTGGTGGACGTTCTTGTGTCAGTTCGCCTTTTTTTTAGTTTGGAAGATTGAAAATAATTAAAAATATTTAAATGGTTATTACGTGTTCATTTTTAGAATATTTCGACCTTTACCGCAAAAGCACACTATTTCAAAAGAAACTCAAACATACACTCGACGAAAAAAATATATCAATTTATATAGTTAATATTTTTTGTATATATCCATAAAGGAAATTTTATATATCCACGCATATTGACAAACGATATTAAATGACAAATACTGAATGCCAACGCGTGAACACCTCTTTTATTAGATCCGTTTTACATTGACTAAATAGTTCCGTTTTATAATTTCAGTTCGAATTTGTTGAAACATGTGTATATGATATAGCTCTAGAGATATATTTTGACTTAGGACATTTTGTCTAATTTTTTATTTATAATGATTTAATTTCCCATTATTTGGTTTAGCTTTTATTTTTCATAGTGATTTACAATGGCATGTATATTTCCTGTATACATTTGTATTATGTTTTGTATTATGTTCAAACTTCAAAATTAAAATGCATACTATGAGTTCAAACAGCACTAATAAAAGCGAATGCAATATCATGTCAATTCTAATTTGTGTTATTTGGATGTGATTGGATAACATAAAAATATTAGTGCAATTTCTCCCTAAAAATGTATTACGTTTGTTTAGACATCTGTATCTAATATTTATTTAAATTGTATTCAAATTTATTCAAAATGTGTCTTTCGGACAATTTTTAGGACCAATTAAGGCACTAATACCTCTATGTCAAATTCAATATATGATAAATTTTTAAAAAAAATTTTTAATGTGGTAACACTTATTACTAAATTTGTACTAAACTACTGAGAACAAGCACAGCACACATACATACATACATGCATATCAATTCATTCATGCAGTAGGGATTACTCTTGTTAAATAATTTTCATATTATTAAATTAGGTTAAGGTAACTAAGAATGGATATTGCTCGCTGATGTTTAGTTGTTGTTATTGCCAATATCTATGTATTTGTAATTTCGAATACTTGTTGATCTTTGTACATACATATTTGAAGTAGATAATTTATTGTTTTTTTTAAAAACCTTTTATTTTCAGTTCAAAATTGTTGTGGATTATTGTTGGTGTTGATACTTTTCCATTTGTTGGTGTTAAATAAACTTAAATATTTCTGTCAAATGCATATAATGCATTGGAATAGGACAATAAGAAGATTACGTTCAACACACAGTTTGTCTTCGTCGTTAAATGGGGTCTAAACATCGTACCGCCTCACTCCCACTCACTGCTTGGTGAACTAAACTTAGCACAGTGGATCTTGTCGCACGGTCGGTCAAGATCGTACTTGATCCCGTTTCACTTCGTTCCGATAAAATCGTAAGTTTGTTGTGTTAATTGCGTGTTGGTGTATGCTACGTCTTATTCATTCCCACACAATTTGCTTGTTCGTTTTTTATTTACTTAATTTTTTTCCAAATTGAAAAATAAGATTTGTTTTGTATTTATACATTCAAAATTGCCATATAAATGAAATTTTTAAGAGAAAATTAAATGTTCACATTTTCTTAACATTCGTTTTTATATATGTATATTTTTGTAGTTTTTGTTTGAAGTGTAAAAAATATTTATTGATGGTTCTTTTATTTTTGATGGTGGTGTATTTAAGCTTTGAACTCAGTCACTCTCTCTGTCTCTCTATTTTTTTTTTGCCCTGTTTTTATGTTAAATGTGAAATGTGTTGTTTCTTTTTTAATATCAACAATCTACTATTTGGTGAAATACTATGCTATAAAACCTAACAACTTTTGTTATTTATTTTTAAGCTATAATTGCGTTAAAAAAATTAATTTAATGTGTAATGTGGTATATATAATAAGAATGTGAATTTTTTAATGGTCAAAAAATATTACATGTTTAGGATGACATATTCTATTCAATCGTCGTAATTTGACATTATTATTATTAAAATATTACTTTGAACAATCCTAATCGTCTCTGGCTCTCATTTTGTTTGTGAGGTCGCATTTAGCATTTTATTATATATTTTTTGTTAAGTTCCTTTAAATGTATTATAACATTTTACGTTATGATTTTCGCTTATAAGTGTATGTTTGAGTTGGATCTGAATTTGAAAATGCGTGTTTTAGCGAATTATCGAAAATATATAATAGAACTTACAATTTTTCCCATATATAGATTGTATTGTTGTCACATATAGACGATCTGCATACAATAGATTTATTTTTTGTTGTTGTAGATTTTAAGAAAATTGATGAGTTCCTTTGTGTTGATATTTTTATATTGTATATCTTGTAATCTTCGCTTTTCGGTTTTTTTCTGCACTTCTTCTTATATTAGGTACTGATATAGGATATTGTTATGACTTGTGTAAATGCTCCATGTAAATCTCGAAAAGGAAGTCTACAAATGTCACTTTGTCTTATTTTATGACCGACACGGAGCAAATGGTACTGTTGCGGTGTTATAGCTGTTTATCATGGCTTTTTGTTTGGAGTTTTAGAATTAATGAGTTTGGGGAGTTCCTTTTTCCTTCAATTAACTTCAGTTTCACTTATATCTATCGCTCTTGTTCTTTCAACTTTAGTTTAAACGTTTTTATTTGTCCAGTTCTTGTTTGTTAATAAAAATATTTTTAGTTCATTACACCATACATTTAAATGTTATTTTTTCACTTTTCCTTATCGATTTCCTGTTAAGCATATTGTGATATTAATATACAAATTTCGTTTTGCACACATACACACATATATTTCAGATTTATTTAATAATGAAAATGACGATTATAGTTTTTTAAATAAATGTATGCATAAAGATCTCAAAATGTATGAACTGATCTAGTGACAATCCTGTTCATTGAAACTAATAAATAAATTCGATTGCGTGGTGCACATAGGCCAATCAAATCAAAGCCACTTTTATAATTTCAAGACAATAGTCAAGCAAGCAAAAGAAAAAATTTGGAGTATTGACAGTACGTGTTTCAATAAGGCTAAGATGACTAATTCGAAGTGTGGAGATTTACGGAAAACATGGAATAAAAAATCGGAAAATAAATGCAGAAAAAGTTTTCTTCCAATCAATTATGATGAAGCAGTAACATCACCAACGAGATAATTAATTATTAATTA
>JXPZ01027825.1:0-39506 GCA_001014575.1 Themira minor
CAATTTACTTTGATATGTGAAAATATTGAAACAAATAGTGTGTGCCTTAGTCGCAAAGTAGTGAGGCTACTTGTCTCAGTGTAGACTATTCGCACTATAACTGGTCTCAGCATGCAATCAATCAGTGATATTATTGATCACCAGAGTTTGTCGACACACTTGGAAGACGAATGTTCGCGGGACTTGATTGAGCGCCACAGCTCACTGATAATGGAGGAACGGGGATCATCCATTCCATCGCCCGTGTCGGTTTTATCCGCTCATGATGTTGTTGTCGATGAAAACGATGAAAATGTGGCTGTCATAACAGAGAATGTGCCCGTCGGTCATATCGGCGACGATGGCAATTCCGTGGTGATGGTGCGAACCATCATTGACGGTCTCAGTCACAGTCCGGTCGAGTCGACATTTCAATCGCCATCGCATTTAGAACATCAACTGCAAGACCATCCACTACAGCACCAACAGCAGCACAATATTCAACAAGTGCAACTGCACAATCGCAGCGCTCACGAACTCCAGAATCACCAACAACATTCAGGAAATTGTAATGACCTTTTGAGTGGGATGCATGAGCATCAGCAAAGAGTAATGACTCACAGCCCGGTTGAATTCGGGGGTAATGATGTCACGTTGGATGTGCTATCAGTGGCATCGTCTTGTAGTCCGACAAGGACATCATCTCATCATCTGATCGGCATAAAAAGGGAGCACAAGCACGTTCTGGTGGACAACAATAGGAACAACTACAACAAGAATATGAACTTGAGTCGAGACTGCGATGACGGTATTTGCATTGATAACCAGCGAGGAAGCTTGCGTGGCATAAATGATCTAGCGTCGGACACTATAGAAGTGACTTTGAATCAGCATCATCACCAGCATATGGAAAATCAGGAGTTGCATTATAGACAATCACAGCACAATCATCACAATCCGAACACAAATACGAACCACCACCATCAGTCGAACCATCGACAAAGCCGTCACCATCAGCCAAACCTTCAACACGACCACCACAACCACTCAAACCCCATGCACATGCAACATCATCATGACTTACATCATTCCCATGAACGGTCTCATCATGGACAACTTTCGGTAATTGTGCAACCACAAGAGGACTCGCGCGACTCCAACAATCAGATGCTCAGTCCGCAACTTGGTGTGGTGAGCGGTGCCGTGGTAGGTGACAACTCATTGGAATCTGCAACGTATCAGACCCTTACGTCTGTCAGTGAACGAATGTCGCCGCCAGGCTTTAGTCCGACCTCGTCGTCATCATATGCCACATTGACGCCTTTGCAGCCATTACCACCAATTTCCACCATGTCAGACAAATTCGCCTACGGAAGTCATATATCTGGAGGAATTGTTGGCGTGGGCGTAACGGTTAGTACTGTCAGCGGTGCGGGCAGTAATAGTAATTCATCGTCGGTGGGTGGGGCTCCGTTTGCAATGTTGCCTCACCAGGGCGGCCTTGGTTTAAGTCTAAGCAATCTAAGCAATGTGCAATCTCCGTATTCCTCGTACGATAAATTATCCTCAATGGGAATGTCTATGTCACCACCACACAACTATGTAGGCTCTCCATCACACACTCTCTCGGGCATGGTTGTAGCATGTGATTTGCACCACTCGTCCCCAAGTCCCTGTGGTGGTCTCTCCCCGCAATCCACATATAGCCACACAACCGATCTGCATTCGCCCCCACTTCGATCTTGCAAGCAGCCGATGCAGTCCAACAGCATTGAATGCTGTGATGACGGCGATAGCGACAGCCTTACAATCGCTCACCATCGAAGCATATCCGCGCCCAAGCATCAAAACATAGTCTGCCTATCCCCAGTCACAATCGATCATCATCACAGTGGCAACATGGTGGTGGGTGGTTATGAATCCCCCTTCAGCTCACATCCAAATGAATTGATGGTTACCACAACAGCTACAACATCATCATCATCAGCGTCTACTTCATCGGAGAGACACACGAAATTGCAGCTCCAATTGCACCACAGCCCATCCGCATTGAGTACGCCGTCTGTGTCCAAGAACTCGGTATCATTGCAATCGCCGGGCAGTTGCAACACGATTATAAATCAAACTATCGTATCAATGGACCAGCTAAACCAGCCAATGTCAGATCTCTCGAATTCGACTCTTAGCACTCGTGCTGATGTCATTGATATTACATCCTTGCAGAGGCAAGATCGATTGGTGGAAGGAGGAAACAAGGAGCACAACACAGTCACATCGATGGACATATCAACAGCAGCTCCTTCTACAATATTGGCTATTGCAACGCCTGAAATGCACGAACAAATGCAACGTCAAGGCAACCACTCCAAATTCCGATCAACCGGTATAACTCAAGAGCACGGACCGACATCCACGCGTTTCGTCACCCACGCCAGTAATTCAGATGTGGACCTTATTGTGACAAACGATAATGTCTTACATGTAACCAATGATATTGAAGACAACCATTATACTCCAGCAAATACCAACGACGACGACGAGGACCATCAAAACTTTGGCATCAATGATAGGTCGTCTTCGAACAGAGGCAGAATTGCCACCAACCTAAATATCGCATCATGTAATAAAAATAACAACAACAACAATAACAATACAAACAATAACAATACTGGGAATGGACGTTCAAATTCTGGCGCCGATATTGAAGAGATAAACACCAAGGAACTTGCGCAACGCATATCGGCCGAATTAAAGCGGTACAGCATACCCCAAGCAATATTTGCGCAACGTGTGCTTTGCCGATCGCAAGGCACACTCTCCGATTTGCTGCGGAATCCGAAGCCATGGTCTAAATTGAAATCCGGCCGTGAAACATTTCGGCGAATGTTCAAATGGTTACAAGAGCCCGAATTCCAACGGATGTCTGCGTTGCGAATGGCCGCAGCCCAAATACCACAACGTGGTGCTGGTCCGGTGACTACTACTAATATTGCAGTGTGCAGTACTGCAAATACAAATCTCTCCAACAGTTGTAAATATCCAAAAATCAAAATTAAGGGTATATTAAATTTTTGATGTGAATTGTATTGCATTCACCAGGCACAAACACTGGCAGCACTAGTAGCATCCCAAATTTATGCCGGCGCAAGGAAGAACCGCAAATGGATCATATGTCGCAGCCGAAAAAGCCCCGTTTGGTGTTTACGGATCTACAAAGGCGGACATTGCAAGCCATCTTCAAGGTAAAAAACTTGTACTATTGAAATCGTTGACTTTGCTCTACCTACTCTGCGGCACACTTTCTTTAGGAGACGAAAAGGCCGTCAAAAGAAATGCAAGTAACTATTGCTCGTCAGCTGGGTCTCGAACCCACAACAGTGGGTAACTTTTTCATGAACGCGCGCCGACGTTCAATGGACAAATGGAGAGATGACGACTCAAGAGGCAACAGCCATTCGGGAGGCAGTGGCCACGGTATTAACGACTACAACTCAAATAACAACACACAATCGCCTTTGTCGCCACGCAATCAGCATTCGCTGGACTTGGATGATGATGATCCAGATATGGACTTGGCTCTTGGGAACGACGATTACGATTTGGATGGTGACGATCATGGCGACGATGAGCTGTTGTGACATAATACAACAGCAATGTGTATTCGTAAATTTGGTGGAAAGCCACATATGCTATTATATATTTCTACATCACGTACTGTGCAATTAGTCAAATTATTCAACAACAATGATATTGACAGCACAAACCCTGAGTGCAAGCAGCATACCAATGCCTATAACTGCTCTAGTGCAATATGTTTGGAGATCTCAATGATATTTATAGAGAGCATTACCATTTAAAAGCAAATATATATTTTTAAGTCCATCACTTTCTCCACATAGAAAATACACACACATCTATCAGAATTGTTAAAAAAATGGAAATGGCTTAAGCACCTATTCATGTTGATCGTGCACACAATCGCAAGGGCCAATTACAATTCTAACTTCATCCCATCAGACACTCACAATTTAACGTTTTGGTCAGAAATTCACGTACCGTACCGAACCGGTAACACACTATTTTTTTGCATACGACAATAACAAGTGGAAGAAACTATGAATAACAATGGTCGATTCTAATGTTCTGCTACAAATTGCAATTCGCAGTAATTCGTGTGTATATTCAGTTGTTCAGGCGTTTTGTGATATTATTGGAATGCATCAATCGTAAAGGTCATTCCCTTTGAATTTCCTCATCAATATGCATATGTGTTTATGATTTACATAAGCCCTGAACTTTGAAGTTGCGAATATGCGTCCGTAAAGACGGAGTACTGCAATCCGGAAACAACAAGTGTATCAGATGATCTTTCGATGAATAAATAAGGTAAGACGAGCCTCATATGTGATGTGCGTTATATTTGATTGATTGTATTTTCTCCTCAATTTGTTGCAGCAATACAACGCGATAACCACTTAATTTTAGGATGATAATTTTAATGAATATTTTACATAGTGCATAAAACGTTGTTAAGCATTGAGACCAGTTGATAATGTTTTGAAAATCGCTTACGAATATCTTTCTAATCCGCCTTATGAACAAAATATTTTGTGTTTTTGTACAATTCTCGATATGTATATATGTATGTATATTGTAAAGTAATGTAATAAACTAAAAGGGACAATTCACTTTTGTAGTGTAGTCACTTATGTTAGTACAGTCAATATTGATTTCAGCAAAGCAAAACATTAAATTTCTACCTATATATATTATTATCTTGAATTATTACACCACACATATATATTATATATTGAAGAAATGCAAATGCGAGAATCTATTATAAAATTACTAAGCTAGTCAAATTTGATGCCTATCAAAATTATGTACATAATAATATAAACATATACTGGTACATTTAACTTAAATTATATGTGTGTATGTGTATGAACGGGCAAACGGTACTCATTATTGAAAACATTTTATCTTTTAGCTGAACAATATACACATACATACACACATCCATATGTATGTATTTTTATTAGATAAGCTAGATCAAGGTGGTGATGAGAAACACTAGTCAAATATAAAGATAATATATGAACTATTAAAACACATTTTTTATTATCTCTATATTTTTACAATTACCGTACGATTATGCATGAGCCAAATTATACGTCAGGAGTTCAATGATTCGTACCACGCACAATAGTAAATAACATGGTTCTTCTGAGATGCTCACTCTTGGAGGTCATACACATTTAGCTTAGAAGTTAGTAAACATGACTTACAGGCACGAGGTTGTGTTTTTAATAGTGATAGCTCGACTGTTCCTTTTGTTCTTCGAGACATCTGGATACATCCTTTTACATCTTCGATCAATCTCTACAAAATGCTAGAGCGGTCATAGAATGACTTTCTTTCTTCAGTTAGTTCATTGTAATGGATAATGAAATTCACCGTCCCTGCACTAGTTTCCCATGGGGCTATATGAAGAAATTGCAAATTCAAAAATACGATTATAGGAGGGGCTCGCAAATAGAGCGACAACCAACTGAAGCCTGAAGAGTCTATGCTCTGAGTCATTTCGATTCCTTAATATATTCATAAAAACAAACAATCTTTTGTATCAAAAATTACAATGATATTTTTATTTCATTTTATATAATGTATGTTTATTTTTGATTAATTGTATTATCTTTATTTGACTGGAGTAGTGTATTGAAAATTTGATATGTGGAAAAAGTTGGTCTGAACACACAGATTAATATTTAAAATATAATTTTCATTTTGTGCAGTAAAGGTACGTGTATTTAAGAGTGTGGACAAACAAATTTCGCAGGGGCCTTAAAGAACCCCTTTTGATAAAAACAAGACATGTTTGGGCTATATTTATCTTGACCGATAGACAGACAGTGTGACGAACATTGTAAAATCAACTTGGGTTATTTCCAGAAAGGCAACGATAATATAAAATATAAAACAAACAAAATAAAACAGCTTTGAAAATATGTTCTGTAGGTCCTGTGTATCGTCTTTATACTTACACTACTAAATTTTAAAATATCGATTCCATTACGGATTCATATGTTGCTGCTGTGACGTATATGACTCTTGCCATCCACGATAAATCTTTGTCATTAAAAGAAAATAGGGAACATAAATTTTTTCTGTTATGGTAGTTAACTTGATGTTTATCATGGAATGAGCCTTTTTCTGTGTAACGTTTATTTCTTATTGATATCTATATATATATGTTGTAAAATTTATAGACAATTTTTTGCTATTGAGGTGGGTATTGTTGGCTCATTCTCAAAGAAGATGGAATTAATTACACATTCACAAGAACATCCCATTTACTGCACATGTGAAAATGAAGAGAATCTCAAAATTTGGAAAATGTTTCTTAAGATTAAAACTAAAATAGATCGTCTACATACAAGTTAGATTGTTAAATATGTACATGGTTAATAATATTTATTGTTCAATTCGGTATGCTGTATGGGTATGATCTAAATGTTCGGATTTAACTATATTGCCTACTTGGTGATAATTCAAAAGTAAAACGCATTCTTATTTTTGACGGCCTCGTCGTGTTGCTGTTGAAGGAACTGTTGTTGTTGGGGTTGTTTGTTCCTGTCGCTGGCTGTCTTAGTATCGCAGTGCTTGTGCAGCGGAGATTTGCAATGGTAATCCAGCTCATTTTTATTTGAATCTTCTTGTCCTATGTACATGAAATCAGATTTATCATCAATTAGATCGACAATATGAAACTGTCGGCGATTATCTCTTTGATCCATATTTAATATTGTGTTTCGACACCTTTGGTTAGCTAAAAATGATGCTCGTGTCAAGTTAGTTGTACTTAACATTTTATAGTTTAAGTTTTGCTGTTGGTGATGATCTTGATAAAAAGGTTGTGTCATACTACATAGTTTCAAATATAATGTTTAAATTTCATGGCAATTAATATCAAATATCAAAAAATACCTAAAATCACGCTCCGTGGACCTACTCTGATTGATCAGGCCTCGGGTACAATTTCTGAAGCTTTCAAATGTGTGTCGTGCAATATGTGAATTAATTGAAAGGGAGGCGCCGTCTTCAAGAATTGGCGGTGCACACGTCCAGACATTCTAATTCAAAACAATCGATTGGTGACCATGTATAGGTTTACGTCAGTAATTCGTAATTCTTAATAATTACCTGCAGGTGTGTCGAGAAATTCCCGCTGCCATAAGGTGGTGAGTTTGGTAAAGGATCAAAAGAAGTATTCCTGTGTACATTCATATTAAATACATATCAATAATAGGACAATGTTATGCTTTTATAGGCTGCCGAAAAGTTTACAAAAAAAATCAATAGAATAATATTTAAAGTAAATACGAACAATATATTGTGTTCAGAAAATAATAAAATACATCAATATCCTGAGAATGATATCATGAAACTTACCTTTGTGTAATATGTTTTAGTAAATTAATTCTTGCAATTATAATAATTGATGTCTACTCATTTGATATGCACATAAGAACTGAATGCCATATATAGGCACCGATCGGTCTTTTGTTGGTATACTTACTGAGTGTGGTAGTTGTTGGAAAGGAGCCCGTTAATGGAATTGACGCCGAACCCATTGAAAGCCGCACTAAGACCTTGGCCAATATTGATATTATCTCCGTCGGGATTTAAGCCGATGTCAATACAAACAGATTCAGTGTCATTTGTATTCGGGGCGTTCCTTTTGCTTTCATTCCTTTCATAGCTGAGCTTTCTCTGGCCGTCTTCGCAGATATCAATTCCATCAATACCACCATCAATTTGCATGTTTAAATTGAAAGCACCTATGCTACTGTCGTGACAAGAATTCTTGCAATGGCTGGCGGTGTTGCATTGGTTAAATTTGGTTCGATTCAAATAGTTCGACGAGTTCTTTGTGCCTGTCCCATTGTTACTGTTACTGTTATTGAGATTTGTGGTCTTTTCGTCATGGCACTTTTTATGCTTTTGGGGCTCGCCGGTGAGAGTATTAGCGCCAGCAGTGGCATTTTGAGAATTCGTAGCATCACTACAATGTGGTCCAGTCAAATTTGGCGATGAAGATGGCTCATATTTGCGTGGGCGGCCACGTGACAAATGACGTCTTTTAATGAATTCACTATCGTCCACCATCCAAAATGACCCAAAATCGTCTTCATAGCGCACAAAGCATTTATGAAGCGATAGATTCGTACGAATAGCATTCTTAAAATTTTACATTTTCATATGGTGTAATAGGAATTTGAATTCGGATATCAGATATAATCAAATTTGAGATGTAAATTCCATCAGAGATAATATCGCATTGACCGTAGAATTTACCGGTATAAGGATAAATAAATGGGAAATAGTATTTGAACATTAATAAAATAAGAGACAATAATAACCGCAGCACCAGTCATGGGCCACTAAATATTATATGTATAAGTTAGATGCAATTGATTTTTTAATAATACAAAATAAATGCGTTAAACATTTCGAATTTGTTGTCGGTCATTAATTCATACTCGATCTTACACATTTACGAAGCGAAAACGTAAAAAATGTACGACGTGTAGTATAGTCATAGTTAGTGACAACCCTGTCCCTTAGTAGAAGTTGATTATTAAAAGTATTTTTTAAGCGACAGATGTCACTTTTCATAATAAAAAAACATGCAAAAATTAATTAATGAATAATTCCTCTGTTATCACTGACACTTCAATTGCACCTCGGCCGAATAACTCCGACAGTCAAGACTCACATATACCCGAAAGGCATTCGAAATAACACAAATCGCTATGGTAATGATTTAATATATTTTGTTGTTGGTTTGACATTATTCTAAATGATGAAATCATTCATTAGAATATTTCAACCATTGTGGTCTTATATAATTCCTCTGCTATCACTGACATCTCAATTGCACCTCGGCCGAATTCGAAAGGCATTCGAAATAACAAAAATTGCTATTGTAATGTTTTTAAAATTTTGTTGTTTGTTTGACATTCTGTGTCCTGTGGCTATTCATGTGGCCTTATCCCAAAGAAATTTTCATAAGTGTGAAATACGGAGATATTTTCATTAACGAAGATTTAAAAGAGCCTTGTAGGGGTCATCTGAATTTTAACAATGATTATTGTTTGTTTTCCATCTTTATTTTAACAATATAATAGATATTAATTTGGCAACTCGATTTTATATGTGAATTTCTTAGGACATATACGCCTTTGTTGGTTCGCGGTTTAAAAATGGTCTTTGAGTAATCAAATATTAACGGTAAAACTCAAATGAATTAATTTAATTCAAAGTATTGAGTTTATCACGATTTTGTTTAGCGTTTATAATTATAACAATGATTTTTAATAAGCAAATATGTATCGTCAAAAATTTAACTAACATCTAAATATCCAAAAGTCCACAAATGTGGCGTTATAATGNTCAAAATTCGTCAAAAATTTAACTAACATCTAAATATCCAAAAGTCCACAAATGTGGCGTTATAATGAAAAACATTTTCAACACACTTCCCATGAGAGGTACTTCCATTGGGAAGATTGTGTTTTGTCGAATAAAAAATTTGATAAATATGGTTCTGCTTGTTGAACAGAAATAAGCACAACGTCGCAGAACAGAATAGAATAAAAGAGATTTAGTAGTATGTACAAAAACATACCCAAACCCTAAATTTGCACCTGCAAAAATACCATCTCCAATACCAGTGTTGTTTATGCCATCATGTGGGGTCACAATAGCCGCGGCAGCCGCGGCGGCGGCTGCTGCCGTTGATCGTTGTGGGCGTCTTTTATAGAACTCGATCTCGTCTACAGTCCACACGGCACCTTTCACATTTTCGACCCTCATAAAGCATTTGTGAAGCGATAAATTGTGCCGTACTGCATTCTGTTACAACATTTTGGTTTTAATATAAATGCTGATCTTGATACATATTACATTTATACTCGACTCTATATTTTACCATTTGCCAATATATAACACATACATACATGCAATGCTATTTGAACTATATAAGGTGTTACAATGAGTTAAAACATACCTTCCAAGTAGCGGCATTGCGCCGGAAGTAACAAAACGTATTTTGAAACCAGTTGTATATCTCATTCAGTGTCAACTGCTTGTCCGGCGATTCTATGATAGACTATACCAAATTGTATGTGCACGAATGTGTCCGTGATAAGGGTACAAGTATTTTATTGAACGTTCAACTTACTTGTCTTATCAACGAGGCATATGTAAAAGGAGGCCTCACGTCAGCATTCTTATAAAATTCACGATTTCGTTGTATTTCTAAAGATCAGAGTATTTTTGAACGCAATAATATGAATAGGAAACGTTCTCATACGAACCTTGTTGGACATCTAATCCAGCGCGCTCCAGCATATACGGCAGACCTAAATAAAAGGGCTGTAGTTTTCAAGGGCTTTTTACTCAAGTATTATACAAAATCAGTTACCTCCTGCTAGCGTAAGAGGGCTTTTATCGGAAATACGTTTTCGAAATGCTGATATGTTTGCTGTATTTAGGTTAAGAAGCTGCGAGTTTAATGTGACTGGAGCTGACTGGGGCTGGTTGCTTATGCTTGATGTAATATTGGGCGATGGACATGGTGGTATGCTAAGGAATGGCGATGCTATCGACTCCTTTTTAACAAACGTTTTATATTAAGTTTAAGCATTCACTTCTTTCTAGCGCAGGGGCATTTACCTTGCACTCTGTCTTTTCCGGGCCTAAGAATTGCTTTGTGAGATACAAGTGGTGCATCATGGCCTGAAGACGATCGCGTTCCTTTTGAAGATGCAACTCCAATTGTGAAACAACTTGCATTTGTACTCGAGCCTGCGCCGTTGAACGGTCGTCAAGACTGTGTTCCATATTTAAGTGACTAGAATATTTAGAAACACGAAAAATGTTCCCAATAAAATGTAATTCTGGACCCAAAATGAGAAAATTATATCTATGAGTAAATTATCAGCACTTTAAAAATTTTATATATATTATATAAGTATATAGACAGGATGAAACTATGAGACAAATTTGGTTGAAGATTTAAGGTATTTTATTTTCTAAGACATTAGCATAGCCTTCCGTTTTCCTGACCAAATCAATCAAATTGTCTAGGATAAATATATAAATTCCGTCCAAATTTCGTTAAGAATTGCGTTTAAAGTCACAAATCACGGGATATTTTTGATGTACAAATCGAGTAGGGTATCCCACATTTTAGGAACATTCCATAAAACTGTAGATCAAATGAACTGAAAGTTCATGACACGACTCCCCCACTTTGTCCCACTGTCCTACATATACATATATGTCATGGCATTAAGATCAGTCAACACAATAGTCTCACATGGCCGTCGAAAGAACAATTTTTGCGTCTTGAAGCGAATTATTGGAATAGAAGTAAAATCTTAAGATAACGAAGGACTAATTTGTTTTGTTTTGAAATATCTTATCTTTTGAAATGCGAAGCCCTGGTTGGAAGTACGTACCGGCACAGAGCAAATAGTATTATTTGTACCGGTCAAACAAATTGAAGTACATTTTGGTTTTATAGTTTACATTTTATTTTAATTTTTGTCTACGTAGACTACAACGAAATTGCTATAAAAATAATAATAAATTGCTATCTACAATTTTCATTGGTAATTCATTATTGACAGCTAAACAAAGAAAACAGCTTTGTACAGTTTAATTTACATTGACGCCTAATTTAATGCTAGTTTTGCTATTCCATTAACTTATTATAAGAAATGGAAGGTCCATAAACCTCCCTTTAATCGCCGGGTGTTAAGG
Organism: Themira minor; assembly: GCA_001014575.1. NCBI lineage: Eukaryota > Metazoa > Arthropoda > Insecta > Diptera > Sepsidae > Themira > Themira minor. Next base: position 11,812 of record JXPZ01027825.1, read on the forward strand.
TTGTTATCTCACAGGTTCATTCCAAGAGGATTTGTATGGTTATCCAATCGTTCGACGTGTTTGAGGGAATTCTACATGATTTCCTCCTTACTCGGAATTTATATGATTAACGCAGTTTCTTACGTAGCATAAACATTTTCGAGGCCATGTTCGATCGTCGCATTATTTGATTTTTCTCAGTTTACACCTTTGTTCCATCTTTTTAGCCATAGTGCCAAGCATTGTATAATAGCCCATGATCCCATACTTTTTCGAATGCCAATATTTCGTCAATAAACTCCGCTTAAAAGAACTGATATGTCTAAAAGGTGCATACGATTTAGTCCACTACTCTATGACATTCCTCTGGTTTCGTTAGAACATAATTTGGTGATCAGGGATCGCATCATCTATCAGCGGCAACACTCTACGCAAAAATATTTCTTCAAATATTTTGTTTACCAGGTTTAACAGGCTTATCAATCATGACGAGGACGACAGCACATTTCCATGAGGGTGATAAGTGACAGTTTTGGATTGCCATTGAATATAAACGTTAAGTAAAAATTTTCTCTTAGTGAAAATGCTCGAATTTGAGTGACGACAGTATTATCGTGACCTGGAGCAGAGAGCTGCAATGGGTGAACGCTACTCGAGCATGATTGATGTACGAAGCGCATTTTTGACCAATTTCACCTATTCATACTTTAAAAATTCACCCTACTATTTGAATAAACAAATTATGCAAACTTTTTTTTTTAAATCATGCAAATTACAGCGACCTCTTTTCGATCACTTTGATGGTTCGAAATTTATTTTCCAGAAAGGAAGATGCATATAAATAAGATTACTGTTCTCACATACCAGGCCATTAAATAAGTCCCTTTAAAATCTAAGAGATGTCGTACAGTAATGTACACTATTTTCGACAAGCTGCAACCCTGAAACGACGCCAGTGAAATTTTCAGCCATTTACGATAAAGCATTCAAAACTTATAGCACTGAGAAGCGATGAAGTACCGAATATAATCTGAGTTCCGAGTTTTGATTAAAAACTATTTTCTACGAAAGAAAACGGCAGCTGACACCTATGCAAAGCTACATACATAAGTATTTTCGGGACTCTGGATCGCCGATTCTGACGGTTTAAAAGTAGTTAGCTGACTTTCTTTGTGGTCGTTCGAGCACAAATGACGATGAATGAACTGGACGCAAAACAGACGTGGTTACACCAAAAAAATCCGAAAAAAATCCATTAAATTACTCCAAAGTCATCTCAACAGGCAAAACAGTGGGTTTCACCGGGTGAAGGTGCTCTAAAGCGTACGAAAACGCACGGTACTCTAGCGAAATTCCACGAGATACAGTTCGTTATGGTTCCTTAGCCGAATTCACCAGATTTGGCCCCAAGAGACTTTGTGATGACTGTATCGGCTCACGAGTTTAGACGGTCTTACACAGGGTATCACAGGTAATTGTTATGCAATTGTTAGTATTGAAGGTGGACTACAACGCTCCAGTGATTTATTATCCTCTACTCCCCTGATTTATCACCCAAGTGAATTGTAAAATCCAGCGGAAGAAACACGTCGATGATAAAATCAAACTCATACCAGTTACGATAAACGAATCGGAATATTGTCCTAGAAACCTAGTTTCGAATTCTACTGAGACAACATATGCAATCTGCGTCATCCCAAAAAAATGTTCCTAGCCTTACGATGACTTTACCAGAACTAAGTCTTTTAGTGTTTTATCAAATTTTCGGGAGATTGATAAAAGGTGCTTAGAAATTGCCTTTACCCACTCGTCCTATTTTAAAAATTCTCTGTTTTCGGCTAGGGCCTTATATAAAGTCGTTACTGTTGTTTCAACTACCAGAACTATTTGCGATTCTCTTACAGGTGACGCCAGAACAAAGACAATTCATAACGTATATATTCCAATCGATGGCTTTCAAATGACTTCGTACGGTGCAAGATTTATGATCTCAAATATTATTTATTGTTGGAGATTTTTGCATTTGCATTATGTACATAAATGGTTACAGGATCCACATGCAAATTTACCATTCTGAACCGAACACGAACAAATTTGAAACATATACCTAAATGCCTAATTCATATTTATTCTCCATAATTAGATCAGATACTTTAATGGTTTCTAATCCCTGTCTTATTAATTACAAGAGCCAGATCAATGTTGTACTTTTACTGTGAAATAGCCAGTACGTTGATTGTTATGATAAGATATGTTTATCTTGGCATACAATCATCGAGGGTCGAATCTTTTCATCGTTTAAGATACTAGACTCAAATGATAAAACACGGACACAATAGAGTTTACAAAGCGCGATTGCCAAATCGAATATCTTAACGCCGGCTGAAACAGAGCCGTGGTTTTGCAAAGTCTATACTTTATGATCATGTAAAAAAAAACGTTTGACACCCAAACGATATTTTTGTAAATTTACTGATAACTTCTTATTCCAGACAAAAGCATAAACACATTGGTCACTGTTAATCTTCTAATCAGACACACAATTATACTTCAGTTCGATCACAACTTAAAAATTCATAACGTATATAAAATGTTCCTTAATACTTAAATTACAATTAAACAACAAAATCCTCTTTTATTATAATTTTTTTATTTTTCATTACTTTGAGAGTTTTTCTATAATATGAGAATTGTGTACTTTTCACTTACCTGAAGCAGTGTTCTATACTTACCTTACCTTGTATTTGGAAAAAGTTTTATTGTTGACATAACATATTCGAATATAGTTTCTGATTTTCATCATACAATTATACAAATACGTATTTGTTTTCCACATTTTCTCATCTTTAATATTGCCAATTTAACATTAATCATATATATAGCAATTTTGTCATATTGTCATGGCAATGGTCGAAGTTGAGGTTTCCATTGTTATTATTCATTATTGCATTATTTGCATTGATTGCATTATCATGAAAATCACAAACAAAGGAAAACTGCGAAAATAGGATGTGGGACGCGAATCAGCCATCTCCCAATGCTTACCTAGCGAACGCATCGATGTCATCCAAAACTAGTTCGCAACCGGGCCAACGACACACTCCATGGGAATACAAGGGATGCTGAAAAGACTTCTTTGTGTCGGAATTATCCAACAATGTACGAATAGTGTTATTGTCAATGAATCCCGCGCCACTAGATGTTTCGAAGTTGCTGCTGCCGCATGCATTTTCGCCGCCGAAAGCATTTAACTTTGACTGTTTGCAATGGAGATTGGATTCGGGGTCACTCGACGAGGGAAGGCTTGCCGCGTCAAACGTCTGTTGCATTTTAATTGCGGACTCTCCCAGCAGCTGTGTGGGTAGTAATGCCAGTAGAGGGGCTTGTGTTTCCGTTGTGGATGCCGAGGAATTCGGCGAAATTGGTATATAATCGTCGGTGGGGGATTTTGTTCTGTCATTGTGGTCTTTGATGTTGCAGCGATATGCTCGTTTTTTGCTGCTGCTTCTGCTGCTGGTGGCTTTCAGTTTTCTTGGTGCAGCCGTGGTAGTTGCATTGGAATCGGCGGTCACAACTTCTGGTAGCAAACAAGAATTAAGTGCTTGTTCTTGCAGCAACATGGGGGGCTCGATATGACCTTTTCGGTCGCCGCAGTCGTTTCCCCCCAATATTGACGGCTTGACTTGAGCGTCTTGCTTGCTGTGTTCATTCACACGACTACTTTTATCACAATAGAAAATACCTAATATATACAATGTTAATAAAAATATATAAATATATATATATACATTCCGTAAACGGTAGTTTGCCTACAAAGTACCTGTGCCCATACCTACGCCATCCGACTCCTTAGTACATTGGGTAGTGCCTTCGTCTGTTGTTTCGAATAATTGCGACTTGGTCACACGAAATTCCTGCGAAGATCGTGTTTGTTCGTTGTGTTCATCGGGTGTCAACGTTAGTGCATTCTGATTGTTGTTAACTTCCATTTTAGGCACAGAATATAGTTTAGGGCTATTTTGGTCATCAGCATCGTCATCTGCATCATTTTTGACGTTCAATTTATTTTCATCATTGACTGGGTCCTCGTTATCATTTTTGATAACCGCATTGCTATGGTAAAGCTCAACATTTTCTTGTGTACAATTTGACCTGCTCGCTTGTGTGCGAAATGAATGTTTCGTAATGTCATCGTACTCGTTGCTCGTTGGTCCGTTGCTATTGTCCCTTCGCAAATACGAAACGAGATCTTTTGAATGATCTTCCTCTTCCCTTTCGTAGTTCGAGTCATTGCGCTGGATCGCTTGTAGTTGAACATGAAGGGATTGCTCGTGGCGGTTGTGCGCCGCTAACTGGGTCTGCTTGAAACTCATCTCTTCTTTATCATAGTCCTCGCTTGTGGCCAAAACGTTGTGAAAATACGACGAGGGCATGATGTTGTGCAGGGCAGATTGGAATTCCGACTCCATAGGTTTCACAAAGCCTGAAATTTTTACGAAATATCAGATGAAATACGTAGGCACAAATGGGCAAAAAGTCAACCGTTATTCGCACCTTGACTCAAGAGATATTGCCGTTGCATGAATTTTAACTGTTTAATTAATTCGTGATGTTGAATGTTCAAATGCTGTTGCAGTTGCATCGTACCGTTCAATTATAAGCACTCGTATATTGTTAATACTGATTTATGGTACACACACATTCACATATTCTTCAATCCAATTGGCACCAATGAAAATCCGTTGATTCTTGGCCACAATCCGTCTCAGTGTGCCACAAGGAATAACAAGTCCACCTAAATGATTATAAAGAAAATTTTAATATCTATATGTATCTATGAACGCATAGATACATGCAAGTGTGTATGTTTATGGAAAATCTCGGACAATTGCAAAAACTCATATTCATGTGTACATACATATATGTAACGCCCAAACTTGTGAGGAAAAACCAATGATTGAATCTCAAGTTGTCCAGTTTCTATAAACAGGGTTTTTTTCCTATATTTTCCCTCAATTAGACAATTTTTGTGTGTGTTAGTGTTTATGTATAAAAACTGTTATCTGTTGTTTGCAGTACTTTAAAAAAAAAGTTATCCATTTCAAATGCAGTTTATTTGTGTGCAAACAAAAAAAAGGGCGTGGCTGGGCTTAGTTACTCCAGATACACGGATGTTCTTGGTCCAGACTGGCTGCCGATGTGCTTTGTACACTTATTCATGTGTATTGTAACTTGATTGGGACACAATTCAAACAAAATGAAAATTCTGAATGCCTGAGATAATCGATTGCACAATTATGTACTGATTGCATATACATACGTATGTATATGCCAGAACACAAAAATATCGGTATAAAAATTCGTACGTACTTAAATTTGCACACCGAATATTCCAATATCTGTTTTGACAAATATATATAGTATTGTTTTGAATGCGCACAATTAATTAAATAAAACATTTACTAGATTTTCGAAGTTTTTGCTAGTTGGGGATGAAAACGAAATATTTTTAAAGAATTTATTTACTTGTGCCGTTTTGTTCCGAAATGTTGTTGTGACCTCGCAAACGATAAACGATTTACTACGCAAGCTAGCAACACAACAGAACACAATATTGCAATGCCAGCCACGACTCACAACACTAATGCTGCCATCGCCCCCATCATCACCACCCATCATCGACACCGTCACCACCACTGCCAACGCTACCAATAGCTATAGACAGTACATGAGAAAAAGCAATAGCAACAGAAACAGAAAATAGTAACAACAATGTTTGTCTCCCCTTAGAAGCATCACCCATACCATACATGTACACCGGAACGCAGCCAGCTTTCCCCTTATCCAAGCCAACTAACAACATAACCACCTACTCTCACACAACAACCCAACGTTTTTCTGTCATTGTTGCTTGTGTAAAGTTTTTGTTATTTGTATAACTTTACTTTCTGTATACAATCGATGCCAGGCACGAGTAAACCTTTTTATATGTGTGCGGAGCATTCGATGTAGATGTGCACACGTAGAATGTAACACACATTACAATATGTACATTTATGTGTATACGAACGAAAAACATCTTATATCCCGAAAATTTTTTTTATCAGAAATCGTTTTACAGTCAAAACAATGAACAACACCATCGAATCGATTATAGCACCAGTTTATATGTACTATTATATTTATTTTAAATATATCTATCAGGCAAGAATATAAATCGTTCAGAACTAATAGACTTGATTATGCATTATTCGTAGGCGTTTTATTGCAACTAAGAAATGTGCAACATAACTTACGTTCGTATGCATTACAATTTTTCTTAAACGAAACTAAAAAATTTGGGTTTCATACCATTTTTTAATAAATATTCATAAATGTGCATTGTTTTTTTCTAAGTTATTACTTCTAACAGTACCGTGCCGTTAGGCTGCCCGTATGCTATTCAGAGAACATATTGATTTTCTTCTCTATTGTATAGAAAATAATGAGCAAAATATGATTGTAAAATTTTGAAGCGATTGTATATACTTGCATCCAAGTACAAAGACACATACATATAAATACGTGTACGTACATATTTATAACAATAATATTTGAGTGTATTGTAAATGCAATATAAATAAATACGACTTATTTCTCCGCCCCAAAAAGCCAACACACACACCCATATACTTGGAGAATCGCTGCATACAATAAGGACAATCGTATAAAATAGCTTAAACTGAACTAAGCGCGTGAGCGGGATGGATGCATTAAGCTAAAAGCTTGAAGCTTGCGCTCTACGATTCGCCACTCTCTTATAATTGTATTCATCCATCAGTAATAAAATCATTTGTGTTCACAACCCTCTATAATCTTAAATAAATTATGTAATATTATAATTACATTGAATAGATGAAATATTTTTTGTTTTTTTTTTTAGAAAAAATAATAAAATGTTTAAAAAAATTGAACATGTAATTAAAATGATAATTTTTGAAATTAATAGTTTCAAAATAAACACCCGTAATGTAAACATATAAAATAGAATTTTAGATAAGTGTGATAAACGTCTCTTTTATGAAATATCAGTGGCTTTTGCGAAGTCATCGCTTGGTATACGGTGTATGATGTTCAGGAGCTATCTTCTGCAGATCTCTTAGAACACCACTTTTAATTGCCGAATTTTTTGTAAGGCGCTGATCGAGTTTGTTTTCCTTATTGACAAAGTAATATTTGTTGTGCGTCTTCGAGGACAAAACAAAAAACACGGTGTATCGTGTCATTGAAGCATTGATATACTTGAGATACCGTTTGTTGTTAGATGCGTTAAAGATTCAATTGGATGCATTTTGGACACGAAATCATTTGACATTCAGTTATATGTTTGAGAAACATTCCTTTCCAAGGTTCATTACAAAACACTCAATGATTACAATTTATTGATTTATAGAGATGCTCCTCATTTGATTAAAACTTCCTTTCCTTTAAGTATTCTTACGTGATTACATTTCTCTTAAGGCAGGCCCATCGAATGCATTCAACAATTGAGTTGGATAGTTAGGTGCTTCGTCTTAGTTTGTTACACAGTCGATATATGTGATGTTACGATGAAGTTGTTTATCTAAAAGTTTTTCTAGTTAGTAACGAAGTTCGGAAACACTTTGACGATGAGCTCCTCTTCCGTGGAGACGATTTTGCAAAATGGCCATTGTTGATTGTTTCACTAAGTTACATGTTGGTTCTTCAACCGCTGGTAGGTTCAATAGCTTTCACCATATACGCTCCTGTCAATTGTACATTTTTATCTTATCAAAATGTCCTAATAAAAATTGAACGGCATTGGACTGGCAGCGGAGCTACAGGTGCTGGCGGATCTACAGGGCTGGCGAAAATTTCCGGTATATGCTAGCCTGCAATTGGAAACATCTTCAGTGGAAACATCTTTATTGAAATCGAAGAGCTCATCAAGCATCTCATTACCCAAAATTCCGAAAACTTTATTTGTCTGCGATGATATATAATGAAATAAATTCTAATAAAAATACGGGTATGGATAAAGAAGTAAACAAAAACCAGCTGTAATTTTTTTTTAATCAGAGTTGATATTTTGCGCATGAGTTGTGAAAAATACCATTCTGATAATATCTTGATTTCATACGGAGCAAAGAACTATTATAAAAATAATACAAAATAATTATTCGTTTGCTCTATGCTAATCATTAGCCTAATTTTAACTAATATAATTGGTTTTATTTTAATAAACTATGCTAGTCGTGAATTATATTTCGGCTTGAAGTTATCTTCAAGTACACTTTAATGAAAAAGCTATCAATGAAATTATAATCTGTTTTTATTTTTATATAGAGCGGCATTAAAAATTATATCGCACAGGAGCCTCCGCATTAGATTGAGTCAACGTTTATAAACTTTTCTTATGAAATCCAAAAACTTCACTTCACCTATAAAAAACACACCATATGGGATATTCAGGTGAATTCCATTGCAAATCAGTTTCAAACTGATTCTTATGAGTATTAGTATTAATATGGTTAACCTGAAACAGGTGGCATCACACAGCTTTATTTTATTCTAATTTTTATAATTACCAGTTAATATTAGCATTATTAATAACGCATAATACGGCCTGATTTCGTGACAGGCAAACAGATTCAAAAGCGAATTGCATTAAATTATTATAAAATTATTTTTATATAAAAAAATGTGTATTTCTTGAGAACATGTACATGTAAACAAACATTAATACAAACGTTCATACCGAAACAGTCTTAATACATTTTGAGGTGAATACCAACAAAGTGAACATGTATGTATGCGCGGTGCCACGAANTGGTAGTGAACATGTATGTATGCGCGGTGCCACGAACATGAACATGGCAGTACATGCCGTTGTAGATAAGTGAACGTGTCGATAAGTGGTGGACTACGCAAGCGTAAATATCGAACGGGTTCGAATGTTCTTACTTTCATTTAACTGGAGAAATTTCGTTTAGCGCAGTTCTCGAATTTAGTGAAGAATGTGCTCAGTTGTAAAATAGTTTATTATTTTCCTATTGTATTGATTATTTTATTGCGTGTACACACCTATATCAAGACAAATGTGAGTATCTACGTGCATTAATATTTGCTTAGATTTAGTTTAGATTTTCTGTTTTAATGCAACTTAATTCTTAAAATAACATATACGTGAATTACTATGTGTGTAGATATCACTATAGAATTAAACACAGGCATAGAAAAGGTAAACACACACAGCCACAACTACACAGCAGACAACAATGCTACGTACGATTTGTACCAACGAACGAATGCTCCTAAGTGTGTTCATCTGTATGTGTGTGTGTATGTGTAACGAAACGAATAATGGTAAAACAGGTGGAATAGAAAGTTGAAAAAATGCGGTTTAAAGATGAGATTCCTCATCGCTAAGGTATGCTGATAAATGTATTGAAATATGCAAGTATGAGCGAAAAAGTAAGCAAACAAATGAACGATAGCTCACTATTGGAACTCAGTCCAATTAGCAAGGGTATTGCGAGAATTGAGAATTAGGTAGATTTTTCAAATATTTTTAAGTTAGTACCTGAAGTTTCTTTTGATGAATAACATAATTTCTAATCAATCAATACTGAATACAACTTAGTAGAACACAGAGTAGATAGTGAGCATTCGCCTTAGTGAACAAAGTAAAGAAGGTGCGTGTATCCATGTAGCGAATTTACGTATATACATATATATGTATTTGAATAATTCAATAGATAAACCACACCCAACTCTACTCCCTCATTAATCACTAAGCTTACAAGACAGTTGATGCTTCTCTATTTCTATTCTGACTCTCACTGAAATTAGAAAAACAAAGCACTGCCCATCTATTAACTGAGAACAATTAGTCGACATTGATTCCGATATATAAATACAAACAATAAAGCCAATTACAAGTATTTTAGTTTTACCTGTAAACCCAAAACTATTGAATTATGAGAAAAAAAAACGGCATTGCACGGTAATATAACACATTTTCTAATTCCAGCACTTCTAATCTGTAGGGGCGATTTATCAATGCAATGGCTTTTCACAACTCAAACAGCGGCGGAAGCGCCAATGGCTCGAACGCTGGTTTAGTTGCCCGGGGTAATTTAAGGGGAGTTAGTGAATATTCGGGCGATGATCGCGATTCGCGAAGCGGCGGCGAAGAGAGGCCGGACGACTTAAATGATAAACCGGTGTATTTGCTGGAACACTTGGCCACGTTCACCGTGAACAAGGAGTCGGGTATTGTCTTCCCAGCGGACGGAATGTGCCGTTTGTTGCAATTGGAAAAAACAACTGGGATCTGGTCACAAAAAATGCAACTATGCCTTGACTTTCCCTGGATACTGATAATGGACTTCGAGACAGGTGTAAGTGAATTACTGCATTATATTTATAGAGCTTCAATTGCGATTCTTGTAATTTCGTGTGTCTTAAAAAAAATCTTTAAAATTTGTTTCTTTAGAACGTCATAGAACGATTTCCAGCGAGCTTAATTCAAGAGCCGACCGCATTTACGTCCACCGACGCAATGGAGCTGTACAACAATATTCTCGTGTTTATTGTTTCTGGTGGCAGTAGCGTTCGTTCCGAAATGCATATATTTCAAGTAAATAAGAAATATTAAAAATAATGTGCTCTCAGTTCAATAACGAATGCCTTTAATTGTAGTCACAAAGCATCTCTGCTATGGATTTGGTTGAGGACTTGAAAATGTTGCGAAGCGGCAAAATGATTACAGTGCAACGCAAGCCGTCCAAACTAAAAAAAATGCAAAACAAACATAACAGCATGAATCGTTTTTCCATGTATAGCGGCGCCGAGCAGTCCACTGTGGAACAATATGAAATTCGGGGCGGACACATGAATATCGAGGAAGGGGTGGCCGGCTGTGAATCAGACTCGGAACATGGCGGTGGTCCCAATGACGAGAACATCTCGGTTTCGAGTGACAAATATGAACGCGATGTGGCCGTACTTAATCATTGTTTCGACGATATTGAGAAATTCATTGCTCGCCTACAACACGCAGCGGCTGCTACACGTGAGTTGGAGCGGCGAAGGCGAAATCGTAAAACCAAAAAAAAAGATCCCGGAGAAGGCTTGCTTACACTGCGAACGCGGCCTCCACACGAGAAAGAATTCATTGATATTTTCGCGAAATTCAAGTTGTCATTCAATTTGTTGGCAAAGCTGAAGGCCCACATACATGACCCGAATGCGCCCGAACTGGTTCATTTCCTCTTCACTCCATTGGCCCTGATTGTGGAGGCTTCCAGTGATACATATTATGAGTCACAGCTTCCAACCCGTGTAATAAGTCCCCTGCTCACTCGAGAAGCGGTGAATTTGTTGATTAACTGTGTGACAAGCAAGGAAACCGAATTGTGGCGCTCATTGGGCGATGCCTGGATTGTACCGCGGGATGAGTGGAAAGACGATGTAAGTTCCTACCATCCCGTCTTCTTGGATGGCTGGTCTCCCGACTATTTGGTTAACGATGAACTGGACATGCCGACGACACCAACAAATATATCGAACAAACGACATTTGGATGTACACAACAATGGGCAATCATCGAGAAGTTTGATTGTGACATCAAATCGAATCGCCGACAACTATGATGAATACAATGGAAGCACTGCATCCCAAAACATTAAATACTCTGTTATGCCTGTTCAAGGAGTTGACAGTATAATTGAGCGGGAAGATTTAGGTGCAGAATCAATTGAGGGCGAAATTAATAGTCATATGGCGGCATCAGATCCAAATTCGATCGCTTTGAGTTCTATTACTAAAGGATTACAGAAATTAAAGACACGCGAATCCAGAAATCGTTCCGAAAACTTTGGTTACAATGCAAACGGGATGCAACCACAAATGATGGGAAGGGCTTCGCGGAACACTAGTCATTCAATGGCAAACTCCAACGAAGAGAAGTCTGTCGAGTCGTGGCTGGAAGATCTTCAAGGCGCTGGTTCAAAAATCGTATTAGTCACGTATCCACGTACAGCGAATAACGACAAAGAACTGACTGTGGTTCGTGGCGAATACCTTGAGGTACACCATCCAGACCTGTTTGTAATACTCACTTAAATGCTGTTTATTTCTCTGTAGATATTGGATGATACTCGTAAATGGTGGAAAGCGCGTAATATACTTGGCCAAGTGGCCCACGTGCCACACACGATAGTAACACCATGCAAACTAAACGATTTAGACCTTAATAAAGCTTTGGGCACACAAAGCAAATACAAATCGCAAAATACATCCTATTCAATAATTGAGGTAATTTAGCTGTTCAGTTTTTGTAAATGTTCCCCTTTCACCTTCTTCTTGGAAAAACTGCAGGATAACGCTGAACTACCATCTCCGGAAACAACGGATTGGACTAGACAAAGGCATTTGGGCAAGAAAGGCGAGTTTCGGTACTTCTAATTCGCTCTCGTTATCGTGTTATCAAGGGACAATCTGTTTGTTTGTTGAATAAGTTCTAATGCAATTGATACTTCATATACTATTTTTATTGTATTGGTTAGACACATAACATAAAAAAGACATCTTTCGGTCAAATCGTTTCGTCAATCACCTCCATTTCTGCAACTCTTCCATGGACAATGAGAAGAGGAAACTCGGAAATTGAACGCTTGACGCATGGCCCTATGTTAATCATTCTATGAAATTTTTGTTTGTAAACTAAAACCAGAAATTTTAAATAAAATTTTAATAAACGGACATCTCGTATTGCCTGTGTGTATAAAACGAATTAAGGGTGCTAAATAAATGTTTTCGAATATTTTGTATGTATATATTTCCATAAATAACCATTTCTTCACTTGGATATTAAAATATGCAACAGGCAGACAATGTTCTATCATTAAAATTTATAAACGTAAATGTGCACTTATTTCTAAAAACTACTGTGACAATGCATCAATTCATCATTAAATTCTTGCCTTTTTTCTTTTTTTTCATTGACTGATTTTGCTTTTACTTCGGAATACGGGTGTTATAATTGGTTTACAGTGGCCCCTGAAGGACCTCTGGTAGTTGACAAACATTCCCCACGCCAAAGTTTCTAATGCTTATTCGTAAAGGTTAAAAAAAAAAGGATTTAACAAAACTAAACTTAACAAAAAACTAACGCCGACAAAATGAAATTTAATGCTAATATTACAAATTCGATTAATATGATAATGTGTAAATTTATAAATATCATATTTCATATATAAATAGTTATATAATGAACCACTTGACAGGCCGAATGGAGTAAAACGCCTTAGTGGAAAAGAAAGATACTATTTTTTGAAATGGATAAGTGAGCTGATATTAGAATTGGATGAACGCCGAACAACATTCCTGCATGATATAATTGCTTTACAGTGAGTAGAGTTCGGCGTGCTTGGTAGCCTCCTGTTGCATTTTCGCTCGCAATTGCGTAATGTCCTCATCTATCCGGACGATAGAACGGATTTTCTGAGAATAAAGAAGCTCAAATTACTTCTGGGATGCTAAATTGCACGGAATTTATGAAACAGCACTCACCTCGCCTGCGTCCCCGGGAGTCCTCCTCCATAGCCAAACCATATACACAGGTATGTACAACATTGAAGACAGGGCAGTAAACCAGCCAAAAGCATGAGCCCACCACGGATAGTTGTAGTCCAGGTATTTAATAGGCGTCCATTGCACAATATTGAAGAAGAATACTCCCTGTAGTGCAAGAAATCGAATATTAAGTAACAGTGGGTCTCTAGAATAGGGTATTGTGAATGTACCAAACAGATCATTGGAGTAGTGACACACCAACAGAACTTCCACCACATCATAGGATAGTATCCGATCATGTCCTTGATGCCGTCATAGAAGCGATCAACGCCGTAACACCACGATATCGATATACACTCGAAGAATATCAACCACAACAAGCAAAAACCACTCACGGCGTACGAGTCGAGTATTTGGAAAATATACATGCCGCCCTACGTACGTTTTGTATTATAGTACAATTTTAAAATATGGCATAAGGACAATCAAACCTGAGAGATGCACGTCAATCCAACCAAATAGCTGAGTGCACAAACTATTGCAATAAAAATTTCTTTGCGTTTTCTCAACAGTTGGGGCCATTCGTCAATGATTGCGGTTATGAAACCCTCCATGGTGCAAAATTGTGAGTCCAAGCCGATTAACAGTAACATAAAAAAGAACAAGCATGACCATAAAGGAGATCCTGGCAACTGCAAAACAGCCGACGGGTACACCAAGAAAGCCAAACCGGGACCTGAGTGAAATTGTGAGACAATTGTGAAATTATTAGTTAATGCCGATGCCATGATTATAACATACCCGAGGCGGCCACTTCAGCAACAGGTCTTTGCTGCTCATTAGCCATAAATCCAATAACTGAAAATATTACGAAGCCAGCAAACATGCTTGTACTGGAGTTCACCGAGCACACAATGAGGGCATCTCTAAAGAAATCAATGTTAATCGAAACAACGTCCTTATTAATACTTTTCATTGAACGTACTTGTAGACGTTATTTGAGAACTTGTTGTAGCTTCCCAATGCTACCAAAGTGCCCAAACCCAGACCGTATGAGAAGAAAATTTGGGTTACCGCATCAATCCACACCTGTGGATAATCAAATAGGTTTAGATGGATGATAACTACAATGCGTCAGGATTCTCGATACCTCAGAGCTAGTCAGTTTGGAGAAGTTCGGTATAATATAGAACTTAATGCCTTCCATTGCACCGGGTAGCGTGATGCCGCGAATCAGCAAAATCGTCAAAAGCACATAAGGAAAGAGTGCTGTAAAGTAAACCACTTTGCCAGTCCATTTCACTCCTTTCCAGATGCAGAAATAGCATAAAATCCAGACCAACAGCAGTGTACCCGCTAATTCCCAACGGATATTGCCCATCTCTTCAATGCCTGATGATATTTGCAGAGCACGACGTCTATTACAGATGATTTGTAAGAAGTTAGGTTATGTTATTTTAAGTTATGTCTGATCGCCAGTAAAAGATCACGTAGACACACTCACTCCCAAAATTCTTTGACCGGATCGGTAAGTTCCGAAGCGGATACATTGGCAGCAGCCAACGAACAAATCTTCTTCATTGTTCCATTAAGAGTATTTTCCCAACAGAACAAGTCCTTACGTTCGTATGGATTTACGCAATTCGCCGTATTCCAAAGGTTGTTACACGTTCGCCAAGGAACATCTGGCGAGACGAAACTTATGAATTGCATATGTAATATATGGAAAATGGAGGTTGGCCCTACCTGAGCGCATAGACATGAAGAAATAGAAAACCGCCCATGCCAAAATGACTATGTAGTAGACGTTCATCCAGCATGACATCACGGCTGCTGCGTAACCGATTCCTACAAAGCATAGATACTTTGAATTGGTCTGTTTGTAGGAGTTATATGAAATCATTGGAAATGTACCTTTGAATATGGGAGCGATTTTAAAGACGCCTAAACCGCCGATCGTGAGCATTTGTCCCAAGGCAAGTTCCATAAAGAACATTGGAATACCTGCCAGAATTAAAGTCATAAAATATGGTATTAAGAATGCTCCGCCGCCATTTTTGTAGCACAAATACGGGAATCTCCAAACATTTCCCAAGCCAATGGCGAGTCCAACCACTGAAAGAATGAAATCCAACTTGGATGACCATGAGCCTCGCTCTGGTAATTGTTTCGCCTTAACCATCTGTTGAAGATCCATACAATATAATATGAGAGAACAAGTAAATGTTTTAGCGATACTAACCTGTTGGGCATTGTGGGTTAGTAGAGCAGTTGACGTTGTGGTCCCTTTCATTGACGTTGTGGGGGCGTCCTGTTTGGCAAATGTCGGCATTTCGATTGTTTCCACGTGCTTAAAGGTGCGCGTGTGAATTGTGGATTCACATTCGTCGGGACACGCACCACCGGCACTATTGTCATTCATGTCCATACTGTTAGACATTCCGATTTGTTTACTGCTTAATTTTTTATGTAGGTGCTGCCTTCCACTGGTCAGCTTGCTTCTTAATATTTTTTTTTTATGGATTTGGTTCCCTATATCCTAGTCGAACGTGATTTGAAAAACATAATCATAATACCACCGAAAATAAATCTAAATTTATTCAAAATGTAGTATTTAAGAGTTATTGATAGCACCAAATAGAAGAAACCAGAGATCGTGTATTCTCAAAACACAAGTCCAAAAACTAAATCAATTTATTTTGTACTTAATGCACTCACACTTCATTGAAATTGTAACGAGAGCATTTTACGAGTTTCCCAAGTAACGATTAGACAGCAAAGGACACCGGGTTTTGACTGAATTCAAATATTATATTAAAACGTATAAGCGAACACTGTCCAACTCAATTTACCAACTGAACAGTTCAACAGCAACTGACCATAGTGATCTGACTAACTTTACTGTTATGCCTATAGTTGACTGTTACGCCGATGCTGATGACTCTAGTATGGTTGTATGAGTACATCATGTAAGTCCAATTTATTAGAATTATGTATCAGTAAAAGTATAAAAGTACGTTCAGTGGAATAAGAATTAACGCAATTGCTGAATACAAATTTGTTGCTGGGGTGGACAAAGGGTGCACGCACCCTAGTAAACAGCAAAACTGCTTTTGATTTCATTACAGCATCTACGTATGTATGTCTTCTTTGTTGTTCATACATTCTCCTATANATATGTTCATACATTCTCCTATACTCTGAATGCTNTTTGTTGTTCATACATTCTCCTATACTCTGAATGCTTGGCACCGCCATCATAATATAACGAGAAAAATTCACCCCAACGTGTGTACAGACAACACTGCCATCAGCAATTTAGTGCGATCGTTGAGGTCATTATTTCGATACACATGAACGTACATATAAATATTGTGTTCTCCTCTTATAATATAATCAGGGACGTCCGGTCTTGATAGCTTATTTGCTGATCTCTTTTTTAGAATACCGAAGTGCATGCTCCCTAATACATATAACCAAGTATGTGGGTCTGTGTGTATTTGAAATCAAATTCTAACGTTTAAATGTCATCAACGCAAAAGGGTAAGCATCGTTCGGAAGTGTGGCTCTGGGACAAATCCCATTCGCTTTGGTCACATTGGGTAATTCAAATCGGTGGAGAATCAATGAAGACCAATGGACTATTTTCACAACTTCCACATCAGAATACGAAAACGACATTGCAACCATTTGTTAACTCTTTCCGGATGAAGCTGTCACATGGAGAATTATTTTTTAAATATCTATATGATTTATATGGTATTCATTGAAACGGAAGAGAGTAATATTTCCAACATGATATAGCAAACTTGCCTATTACTAAGCCTCTGTATGGGGACCATCGGGCGTATGTGTGTGTGTGTGTGTACNTGCCTCGGGCGTATGTGTGTGTGTGTGTGTACAATAAAAGAGAGAAGATCTATTACCATCACTATTTTATTAATTATTTACTGTTTAAGCCATCAATTACATACAAACATTTATTTCAATTAGTATTTCAAAATACGGCAATCGCACGAATAAAGTTTTCGTTTTTGGACCACAAACAACGAAACTACTAAATTCTCAAGATCTCTCAATTGCTTTAAAATAAAAACATTTAAACCTACTTATCGAATCCGACAACGCTGATACGTATGATACTCAATCGAATCTAATCCGATCCCTTCCAATCCAATCATTTTTTAATTTTACATAGGTGACTATGTATGTTAATTTCAAATTACTTTTGGATGCATTTGGTTTGTTATGGGCTGTTGTCGGAAGGTTCCAACAAAGTTGGACGAGTTGCGCAACTACTCGCTGAGGTGGCCTTTGAAAAGCATACGGCACAGTTCCCCTCCCCCGGCCTCTTCACACAGCAACAACTGGCGGGAGCGCTCTTCGATCTTCTTCACGTTGCCGATAATCCGACGCGTTCGAGTTTCTGTCCAAGCGGCTGATTTCTCTTCGGCCTTAAGAGGGGCCCTATTGAATCCTGGGCTGAAAGCGCTGCTGCCGGTCGTAATTTTCTTATTTTTGTTGTAATTAGTACGCCCGGTAAATATGAGCATTTCGTTGGAATTGTTCTTTTCGATAGCTACGTTCATGGCACTGCCTGGCCATAGACCATTTTTCGATTTATTAGATTGATTTGTATAGGTGAAATGCTGCATTATTTGTGATGCATTTAAACTGCCTGGAGTTCTTTCGTCTCCCTTAAGCTTGGCCAAAAGGGATGAATTTCGATTTTCGAGTTTTGGAAATTTGACGGCGTTCTTCTTGCTTTTGTTGTTTTGCTTAGATTTTCTCACCATTATATAATTATTTTTGTTTTTTGATCTTTGATTTGCTTTTGAACTTGACCCTTGAGACCCTATGCCACTGTCGAGTATGTTCGACCTAATTTTCCACATTCTGTTATTGATGCGTTGGATAAACTTTCGCGTCTCCATATCGACGGGCTGTTTCAGGTCGAATTGAATTGGGTGGCTGCCACTGCCGCCGCCACTGCTTACTTCAGCGTCAATGTCCGTATTTAGGATCGTGGCATCTTTGTTTTCGTCGTCACGATTGTCCACACCATAGCTGTTGTCGTATAGGGTGTCCAAATTATCGTTAAAATTGTATTCTGAACGAGAATTCGAACTGACAGGTCTCTCTTGTTTCCTATCAGTGTTGATTTTATTGAACACTTCATTTCGGCTTGCCGAACTTATTCCATTTCTTGATGCACGCGCTTTCTTAGTAAAATTTTCAGTTTTTCCATAATTCGATGTTTCAGCCCCATGTGACGTTCCTGAGTGACCCTGATAGTTTGGTATCACATCCAGATGAAGAAACAATGTTTCATCTATTATTTTTTGTGCAGGCATCGACGAGACATCTCCATGATATAGCTTCGGAGGATTCCGGCCAGCCTTCTTTTTGTTCGTTTTGTGTTTGTGGCATTTACTTTTGAAAGCGTCATCATCATCCGAGCACCCAACGGACACAAACTCATAAAAATACTCTAGGTCTGATCCCATGTCACTGTTGGGAGGGATCTGATGCTGCTCCTGGCGCAGTTGGTACACACCCGTTGGACCATTTTGCCTCGATGGATGTTCGTAGTCATCAATATAAATTGTATCGCCTCGATTCGAATATATTCGTGGCTTCGTCAGTTTAGAAAATTGTACTGTGGCGCTTCTGCCCTCTTCTTCGTCGTCCAGCTTATTGGCAGTTTCGACGTTGTCATCGCCGACCTCAATTAGCTCCTCGGTGTCGTAGTCGCTGCTTCTGGTGCGCTCCAACACATCCAACCGTCGGTTCACCAAAATCTTTCCTTTTCCATTGGTTTTATCTCCCCAAAAGTTCTCGCCATAGTCGATCGAACCGACCTCAGTATCCAAGTCCTCGTCATCGCCAACGTAGTGTTCATTCTTCACATCAGATTCTCTTGATTCTGGCCTTTTGTATTCCGTAGGATGCGTCAGTGATGGCTTCAGCTGCAGTTTTGAGTAGTGGTCCTTTTGCAGTATTGGCAAGGACGACCGAAACAGACCGACCGAGGATGATGCAATCGTCACCAGACTTCCGTCCTCATCGGTCAGCACTAGTGGTGAGTGACCGGCAGTAAATAGGTAAACCAACAAAAGAGCACCCACTGCAGCCAATGTGACTATCAGGCAAACAACGATAATTGCCAGTGAGCGTTTCGGGAATTTCGGGTAAATCATCTCTATTCATGTGGTTTTGACTGACCGTTTGATTGTATGTACCAAGGCAGGTCAATTGAAATTACCTGCAAGAACAATTTTAAATATCATATCATATTGTAGCCAACATTTTGAACTTCATATTAAGGCACATTTTCTGCAACGCATTTTCGCACATTTTCGTTTTAGATGCACAAGTCCTTTTCACTCCGTATATAAACATACCGTCAGCATACTTAAATCAGCAAGATTTTGTTTACATTTTTACACAAATCCCATTACAAAATAAATTAATTAGCTATACTCGAGTGGTGGCATTAACATCCCTCAGCACACTGTAGCACTTACATTTACCGTCTCTGATGCGAAATATAATTCCTAAGGTCTTATTGAATTTGCAACGCTCTGAAGAAACTATTTTTGATATGTTGATTATATATTTTCGCATGCCTTTTCCCTATGCCGTGCCGAGTGGGGGTGTTTTTCTGCTTTTCTTATATGTATACCGAAAAGGAGTATTTGCACAGTCAGTAAAGGAGAAGGTAGCGGGGAAGGATCGAACCGAAACGAAATGGAATAAAACGGGATTAAAACAAGGCCGACTAACCGACTAATGGAATCCGTGTGCATTAAAAAGGAACATTCTTTGTTTATAATAATCTGCGGTACTTTATTTAATCATGTATTGTTTGTTGAATTCATAATTTTATAAACTAAAACGTATTTTTCGTTACGTCATTTAGTTGAATCAGGTTATTGTAATTTCAAAGTATTCCAGTTGACTTGNTTATTTTTCGTTGCGTCATTTAGTTGAATCAGGTTATTGTAATTTCAAAGTATTCCAGTTGACTTGGTGAAAATATTAAAATTGTATAAACTATTTGGTCCCTACATAAAGAAATTAAACCGCATACACATGTTTAGGTCACAAATACTTTCAAATGTAACGTCTGAAATTATGAGAAACTATATTTTTAAACCTTTTTATAAAGGTTTTTGAACTCCTAGGGAAATTCAGTCCAAATCTGGAGGACACGCTTGGTTAGTATATATCAGTATATTGAAAAGGTTATATTGAAACCAACTCAGGAACTGTCCCAGATACAGAATATGGGGTCTCCGTTGACTCCTTTTCTGTGTTTCCAAAGTAATTGCAAAGTGAAGAATCCCTCTAGGGATTATACAAAAACGATTCTCCGCTCAAGTCTATTTTGCTATGTTACAGTTCAATTATTACAGTAAAATGCACGCATGGATATTTTGTATGGACTTTTTTATTGATATAATGAATGTGTACATATTAAGAATTCGTATTTACATTACTCTAAGTTTAGCACGAAACATTTGTTATACATCTTAATATAATCCACATATTCCTAATTGTACTGAACTTAAATTTAAATTGAAATTATTTCCATTTTGGAATACGCATATAATGGGATTAAAGAACTGTATGTCTTAATTAATAATTTTTTATGATATCGACATATTCAAATGTATACCAATATAAAACTCTTACATGCATACTATGTAATTGTGCGTAAGAATAAGGAGAAAACAAACATGCTTCTAATCCAGTAAAAAAAAAATATTTCAATTGATAGAACTTTGAACTTATGTTTACTTTTAACTATCGTCTTAGTAGTGCTATTCTTTTCCTTCTTGTACCACTCGTGGACGTTTGATGGGCAAATGGGCGTAACTGCTGCCAGAAAAAGTTTTTTTCTGTAAAGAAGATCCCTGAGAACCATAGACATTTTGCTTGGAAGTAATAGGATCTAAAACGTTTCATACTCATTATTTCAGTTTTTATACATTGATAATAATTTCAATTGAATTCATATTTTACCTTGTAACCATCTCACTTGAGTAGCAGGGCCATAGCCTTTTTCGTTTCTTGCAGCTATTCGAAAGATAATTGCGGGCTTGTTAGAACAGTCAACGTGTGCATTGGCTAATGAGGCATTATTGACGGTGCACTGATTGCACGCGCCCACATAAACCCGAACAAAAGCCAGCTGAGGTGAGGAGGTCTTATCTTTTGTTGCCGGTTTAACAGCTAAATACACTGTGAATTCAATGATCTCATCATTACTCTGTGGTGGTGGTGGTTCCCATGTCAAATGAGCGCCTTCCGGCGATTTAGAAATTTTTATTGCCGACGGCGCCCCTGGGTATCCGGGCAAACATGTTTTAAAGCTGGATACCTATAAACGAAAATAAATATACCTGTCTTCACAGTAATTACTTTAAACATAGTTTGAATTCTTTACCTCTCCCCATTCGCCACGGCCGCAAGAGTTTATTGCAGCTAATCGAAAACGAAAGGCTGTGCCCATCTCCAAATGGATTCGCGGGTATTCGGACAAATCTGGTAAATCATCACCATCGAATTGTTCGTACATGGCATCATTCCAATACCTATTGTCAATATAACTCGTCACAGTATGTGAGAGTTCTCGAAATATACCGACAGTGTGCCATTTGTTGGACTCATCCTGCGAAGATGCGGTCAGTTTTTTCGAGCCCTATCGAAAGAAAATTTAATCTTTTACATAGCTACAAACTACATACGGCATACGTACATCGTTGTCTATGTTGGGTGGTTTTTGATGTAACAGCAACAGACTCTTGGGTTGATCTGGACTATTGGAAGATGTCCTTTTGCTTTCCCACATAATTCCCAATTCACGCTTAATGCTGCTGTTTCTGCTGACACCGCCTTCTGTCTCACCTATATCATATAATTACCAATACCAAAGTTATCTTAAGTTATGTTCATTTGAATGATTTATTTATATATTAGCAAAACGTACCTGATATATCTTGTGTGGATGGGCTTTGTCCTAAACTTTTCATCAAAGGAGTTAGAGAATTAGCTGACGTGTAGGAATCCACTGATGCTGCTTGCAACATTGCAGCGGATGCCAAAGCATCTAAATGACCGCCCACTATAGAGAAAACTTAAATTTAGCAATACCATCCTTAATTCGACACATTTCGTCACATTAGAGATTAAACTTACTACTTTGCGATATATCCGTGTTGTTCTTATTGATGTCTGCATTTCCACTGCTTCATATGGAAATAAAAACACAAAATAATAGTAAACCTCTCTTATTGAATGACCTTTCAATTATGTACTAACCTGTTGAGCGGTCTGTTGTCTAAAGTCATTGTATCACTTTGTAGCATTGCTACATCACCAGATTTAATTGTAGTTAGTATGTTTGCCGCTTCCGTTTCCGATTCTGTGGGCATTTCAAAATGAACCAATGACTATTCGTATAAAGGAAAAATAAATTTATGAAAAATCAAGACACATAGTGTTCATATCATATTTAATACGTACATTTTCCAATAACTTGTTCGATGTTCCTAATTCTGTGGTTGTACTACTAATTCCCGCGGCGTCTTCTAGAGTGTCGCCTTTTCGAATTGTGCCTTGAATTATGGAAAAACCATCCATATTGGAACGGGTGGCTTGGGAATAATTATTCAGATTGGATTCAGCCGCTTCAGTGTCAATGGCCGGTGACATATTAGAATGTTGAACCGATTGAGAGCATATTAAGTTTTCGTCATTGGGATCGTTGGTTGTGTTGACTGTCGTAATGTCAGTTCTTTCCGGTAGTTCATCTGCAGTCGTTGTTGTGATAGCCTCGTCGATATCCTCAGATTCATCCTGTTCGTTGGCCGGTATATCCACGGCACCGTCCAGTTGTTCGATGATGTCGTCGATTGTGTCCGCTTCAGAGTACGCATCGCCGGCAGAAGCTATGCCAACGGCACTATCGGATGAATTATCAATGTCTGTGTTTTGGCTAATCCCGCCCCCTGTTAGTATTGGATGCTGAATAGACGCATGTTTCGAAGTTAAAGTAATTGTTCGTTGCACGGTATTCGCCGATGAACTCGGAGCGTTGAATATATTCACAAAATTCTTCTTATTCATATTGGAAGCAGTGGCAGGCAACATAAGCAGTTTGCTGGTGGAACTTCCTCCAGCACTGCTTGTCACTATGGTTGATGTTTGCGGTGTGATACCTGTGGCGTTCGATCCCACAATCGTCACAGTTTTCGGCACTCCACTCACATTGCTGCTGGTTGACATTTGCACAGTTACTGCTTTGCCACCCAATGTAATTGTTTTTTGCTGCATTGTCCCAGTGGCAACTCCAATTTTCTGTGGTTGCGGGTATATGTTTTGTTGTTGGGGCAGTGTTAGGGTAATAGGACGTCCGGTCGTTCCTGTCACACTGCGGATCATCTTAACGCCGCCCTGTGTGCCAACAATGCTACGCGTTGTGGCAGCCGTTGTGGTGGTGCTCGTTGAGCCGACAATTGACACAACACTACCAGTATTAGCATTTGTTATGACACCACTGGCTGGTATCGTTCGTATACTGGAACCAGTTGTGACAATTATAATCTGTTGATTGGTGATTTGCCCCTGCTTATTTGTGAACACAAACGCGGGCTTGCCGCCCACATTGGAAGCCACTTTTCCAACTTGCAATATGCCCGGATTTTTCATTATTTGCAATTTTCCGCCACTAACCGTATGAGGTGAAACTAACTTCACCAGGTTTCCAGAGACAACTGGCTTTTGCTGTCCGGTATTGCCGCTGCCCACAGTTGCTATAAACTGAGCGGCCTGCTGAGGTTGATTTGATCCAGCGGTTACCTGCGAAGCGGATATAAGTTGCGTGCCTCCAACAATAGACTGATTACCCAGTATCCCAGGCTGTCCTCCGGATGTTTTGGGTAAACTTAGATTTACTTTGGGCACTGTATGCACTGCAACGCCACCAGAACTTGTTTTGACCAATTGAAATTGTAAATTCGGCCCCAAAGATAACGGCTTTTGTATGATATACTGTTTGCCGCCAATTGTCGCTGCAGTAGCCATTGATGTGGTAGTCCCACTAACTGAATTTGCTTGGATTTGGGCTGTTACAGGGGTGCCTTGGCTTGTCTTTAAAATTGTTGGACTGTTTGTGCCGGCGTGAGTATTAGCCAAACGAATTGTTTGCCCTGTACCAGCGGTTAGCAAACGAACTGTGGACGTTGAAACACTGCTGGGAAGAACATTAGTAGTTGCACTTACAGTTCGTATGTTACCTGCGTTTACACCAGGTGCTATCGATTGCACTGACGCTGTGCTCACGGCAGATGTATTCACAGTGCTACTAATGTTGGCAGATCGGGCAACAACTTGGGGCCGGAATTTCTGCAAAATATTCGTGATATTTCCCGTACTGTGGCTCAAAACGGATACAGGCTGTTGGGATACGCTCACTAATGTTGTTGGGGCGGAGACCGCGGTTGGCGTTACTGAAGTACTCGTGTGCGTTGTCACCGAGCCACCATTCCGAGAACTGCTCACTTCAGTCATCGAAGTGGGCGCTAAAGTAGCTTTCACACCTATTTGATGCTGAGGCGACTGCGCAATTATGATAGCAGAGTTCTGCCCATTCGCTTGTATTAAATTTGTATTGTTTTGAATTTTATTTCCACTTGATGCTGCAACCAAATGTGGGGAGCATGTCGTTGGAGTACCTGAAACACCAGCAGGGCTTTGAATTTTCTGAAATTTCACAGCTGTACCCGAATTTCCATGAACAGTACCCCCAGATCCATTCGAAGGTTGTTGTTGACCCGTCGTTAACGGCACTGCTTGATTGGCTTGTGTATTGGGCATAGGTACTGTTGTGACAGTTTTGTTTGCCAATGGTGTTGGCTCGATTTTTTGGATTTGCAACTCGTATGCCGTTGCAAAAGTAGTACCGGTCCAGCAGAGTTCTAAAGAATTTGTGGAAGCACGCAACAATGCAACCTTCATTGCATATAAAGGTTTTGTCACTTCCAAGTACCAGAGATCCTTGCAACAGACCTGCAAGTCAAAAATGAATTATAAAAACCATTACTAGACTGCTAAGATTGATCAAATTCAAAATTGTAACAATGGTCATGTTAGTTTTTATTCTGTTTAGAGGTATAATCAATTTGCCATTACATTCGAAGAAATATCCGGAGACCCAGGAGATTTGTTAACCTGGGGATTCAAGTGCTTCTCATATATAGGTAATACAATTTTTATTTTTTAATGTGTTTGTGCACGTTTAAGGATTTATGTACAGACAAATATGTGAATAGCTCGGTGGGTATCAAAGTATCGGCCAGGACAAAGTTTATACTTTTTCTTGTTTAATAAGTGTTTCGATTTAAGTTGTAATGTAAATAATCAAATTATAACAAGGAATTATAACAGGAATGCTCGACTTTTTACCATGCCCGTAAATTTAATACAGTGTTTGATGTGAAGCTCACCCTGACCTGGTTGTTCCATGCTTTCCGATATCCATCGCGACCCGACCATACATACAAACGGCTTTGGATTCCAACCGCACAGTGTCCAGCGCGTGCCCGTGGTACATTCTCCTCGAGTGTGTCTAATGTCACATTTTCCCAAGTCATTGTATCTGCAAAGCCAATCATATTTTTAAAGAGGGTACTTATATATATTTTAGAATCTATTACCTAGATCCAAAACAGCTAGAGTGTTGGTGCACTTCCACTCACGTTCGGTTGTAGACTTAGCATCGCTTACAACGAGGGGCACCCAACCCCCGAAAACATACATTTTGTTGTTAATCATTGTTGCACTGTGCAGTGATCTGGGAAGTGGTGCTCTTCCACTGGTACGAGGTTTGGACCAAGTCATTGTTTCTGGTGGTTATAGATAGAAGTATGCAGTAAGTGTTATATTTTTGATATATATGGTTTATACCTATATCCAGCAGCCACAGATCACCAAGACGACAGCCACTCATACCACCATAGATAAGTAGGTACAATTTATTGGTCGATTTGCAGGTAAACGATACACCTGTATGTGATTCTCGTGGCGGTGGACTTTCCCCGTAGGTTTTTGGTATGATCCACTTGCCGTTCTGACTATGTACTCCACGAGTCTCCAAAATATACAAATCGTTTAGGTATCTAACGATTTACAAATTACAGAGATGATATATTGAATATTCCAATTGAAATTCGTACATTCACTTACTTTGGTATATTGTTTTTTGGATCATCCGACTCATTTGCTAAGCCACCAAACAGGAAGATTCTGTCTCCAACCATCGTGAAGCTGTGGCCTAAACGAGGGCAAGGAGAACCGCCATTATCCGGCGGTTCCGGATGCATTTTCCGCCATTCCCACTTTGTGGCTTGAAGCTCGTACAATTCGTTGGAATATTTACCATACTCAATCATACCACCGAAAACAAACATACGTGTGCCTTCCACGACAAAACCATAAGCGGCACATCCTGGAGGAACTTCTCCTTTCATAGATGGCGCAAACCACTGATTTGTAACTGAACAAAAATTACAAAAATAAAACAGGGCCGCGTAAAAAATCTATATAAAAAATCTTACCTGTATTATACACATGCAGTTCATCAACGATTCCCTCATTGCCACCGCCAAACACGACCATTAACTCTTTGATGTTTATCGCTCTGTGTCCATGTCTCGGCCGTGGCTGTGGGCCCGACGGGTTGACAACACGCTTCCATCGAAAACGGGTCGCATTGTTTGAAACTTGACATCCCTCCGAGTCCGTTTCCCCAAACCCATTGCTCTCCTCTATTCCAGCAAGTTCCTGTGAAGGCTGGTCGTTCTCCATTATACCGATATCACGGGAAGTCAACAATTCCGAAGTGTCCATGTTGTCTCGACAAGTAAAACCGAGTATTTGTCAATCATTAACTGTTTTGAAAGAACAGATGTTCATATTGAAATGTTCGTCAAAGTTAAGTTTTCGTACATGTACAAGTGTGGAGCAATGAGTAAATTTAGATCAGTGATTGAATGAACTCCCCATGGTTTGGATTCAAAATTAAGGAGCCCATCTAAGATATTAGCTTGGCCACATTGTATTTCATTTTA
>JXPZ01028315.1:0-16850 GCA_001014575.1 Themira minor
ATATAATTAATTACATAATTTCGAGTTGATTTTGAACTACTTGTAAAAATATACTAATTTTATAAAAATTTTATTTTCAGTACCAGTACATTTTTACTGATTACTGTAAGTTTTTCCAGTAATCACTAAAAAATTTACTGAATATTGCTACTTGTAATGCACTAAATATATAATTTTTTTTATTTTAACTACAAAATATCGTTGTCATTTTTTGTAATGCCCTTAAAGATAACTGATAATTCATATAAACGATGCATTTCCAATTTGGGGTAATTTCGTTTGACCGATATTGTGCTTTCAACAGACATCCAGACAGACAAAAATACGAACATCCCTAAATCGGATCCGGAGGAGAAAGTGTTCACAAATGTAATAACAACCGCTTCAATATAAAACACGATAGAAGTTACCTTTCTTACAACTAGATATTTGATATTTTGGCACATTTGTTTAGACCCCCTCAAAAAGAGAAACATAATGAAGATTATAACAATTGATTTGTGCCAGTTCTAGGTATTGAATCTTCGGCCATCCTGATTGTTATACTCTTAGTGACTGTCAGTTACTTCGGACACTGCATGTGGCAAGGTATTTGTAAACCACAGTATTAGTACTCAAAGTACAATACATGAACCGGTATGTGTCTAACCCATACATGCATGCACATGCATGCATAAGTATATGCCATATATGCACATAAAGAAATATGTATGTATGTATCGGACACCCACAAGAAATGCAACGAACCGGAATCATCGAAATCGAGGAAAATGTAACATCACACAGTGGCAAAATGCACAAAACACTGCTAAACAGAACAAACAATGAATTTGTACTCTACAGGCCGAAATACATAACAACAACAAACAACAGCAAAATAAACTTATACATTTACAATTCAGATGAACTCATGTATGAACTTTGTATGTCCATACTATTGCTGTATTTAAAATATTTTCTATTTTTATAATCACCACTGGGTGGTATTTTTAATAAGTTTGTAACACCCAAAAGGAGACAAAGATAACACAAAAGGAGATGATCTATTCAATCCACACACATATTCTGTACCAGAACCAAATTCTGACCATGCTCATTCCGCATAAAAAATTGTTAAACTTGATTTGGCACGCTGGAACCTCTCGAAAATGGCTTATATTGAATTAGCCGATTTTTTCTTATATATGTTAAAGCCGGTTTATATTGAACCCAAAACCGAAGGGCCTGGAGGCGTCCGCGAAACAAGGTCGGAGGTTATTGTACATACCATACAAGATTGTCCCAAAATAAACAATTCCTTTACAAAATCACATTTAAGCCACGTACCAAATATTACATATTATGAATTCGAAGCGCTGTTTAAGCCGATTCTTATCTTTAGTTTTTTTTTATCAACAGTTAAAAGACATACATACATATTTGTAAATATATGACTAAGTTACCGTGAATATTCGTGTGTACAATAGTTGGCGCAAATTGTGCGAAGATAGTATGTACGCTCATGAAGAAGAATATTTAAGGAACAACAACAACAAATACTTTTACGTATGAAACGTAGCTCAACCGATGTTAAGCATAGACAACTTTGTTCGATAAAACTAACTAACTTACTACCATATGAAATGCAGAGCTCAACTTATAGCCGTTGATAAGTCTATGGTACATGCACACATCAACGGAAATTTTATAAAAAAAAGTGAAACTGTTTTTATCTGCGTGGCCTTTCCCCCCCCCCCCCTCCCAATGAACTATTTTCGGTGAAATATACATATAGAACTAGCTATTGACAGGTAACTGATGTTTAGGTTAATTTTCATAGGCACATTTTAACGAACCATTTTTGTGATAAAAATATGTAAAAACAGATTTATACGACTCAGTCAATTATATTCGAAATTGGATCATTATGCAATAGCCTTCCTATAAATCGTATAAAACCCAAAATGCCGCGTTCACATTTTGAGTTGTATCGTCGGTGACAAATTTGCAAAAACAAGACCGTGAAACGGTGGACTGCTGAATTTTCATTGGTCCTCAATAAACTTGTCATGTCAACCATCCGATAAGTAAAAATCCTTTTTCGCAAGAATCATGCAATAATTATTTGCAACGGTTTCTTTAAACCACATGCAACTGCCTTTTTTGAAATGCGAAGCAGATACTAGTTATGGTGAAGATCACCGATATTACCAAAATATATACATGTACGATTACGTAGAAACAAGTACTTACATAAAATGCATAGAGTTCGTAACCCCTTGCACATACAATACACGCATGCGCCCAGACACGGCCCTATAGTTGATCAAGTTTGTTTATGTTCTCGTATTCTGCTTTTTTATTAGATTCCGCTTAGGACTTAAGGTTACTGATCGATTTACCACACATACATATCTAAATTGAGAAACAAAATATTATATCCAAATATACACGATTTGCATTGGCAATATGAAGACCTTCAGTCAGTACTTGTACAAATTTACACAAATATTCACTGAAATGTACAAAGCACATACAAACACATATGTGTGTACTGAGAGCTCCAAGCTCTCAAGAGTCAAGTTCCCTACAGTATTGATGGGAAATTCGTTATATTTTCCAATGCACTTATTTTATAAACATATATTTTTTGTTTGCAACACTTTATGTGTTTCACTTTATATAAAAACAAAATTTTTTTTTCTTTTTTAATACTTTTACACACAAATGAAAATTCTTGTATATTTTCGTTGGTAGTATATACTTGCGTTTTACAGAAGATGGCAAAAGCTTTACGCAAACAAAACAAGAACATGTACGCATTACCTTCGGTTTGGTCGATGCTGAGATACCCTTTATTGTAAATATCCAATTTTCAATGTTAACTTATGGGAGTTACTAAAATCAGTTTTCGAAACTAATGGGGTCCAAGTTTGAAGGGCAAACATATGGGCATCTTCCGGTTTAAATGTCACTCGCGGTACACACGGGTCGAAGAGGTGTGTAGCATGTAAGAGTGCCATATAATTACCAAAAAATTTGCAAAACACACACACACAGAGATTGACGGGCATGGCTTTATCAATTAATTTTTAACGGGATCCTAAACAAAACGACTGTCATGTGTGAGGTGACCACTAATCGGCGTTACAAAAGTAATGACACATTGACAACAACTCATAGAGTGTAAAGCATACACAATTTATATAATTCACAGTATTGTTTATTGTTTAGATTTATGAACATATTAATTGGGCCAAAGTATTCCATATAAATAGAACTGTCCAATTGGAATATTGACTTTTTTTTATAACTTTATATGTTTATTTACGATTTGTCTCACACTATCTCTCTATCTGCCCGTCTCGGTGCAATGTGATATATTCATAACTAAAAACAAAAACACACCAACACAAGCACGCTTTTTATTTAGAATGGGTATAGGAAGTATTTCAACTTGGCTTATACGAAATTCTAAAATGTAGCATATTTTCCACATTGTCATTCGTCTGTCCATACGCACACCATTAACACGAAAATCCGCACGAAACCTGCATACACACTCACAGACTCATTGTGTATTTTTTTTTCAAGCCGATGTATGCACATACGATATACAAATATACACAAACAGACTCGTATATATGTACCTCGTCATATGTATGTACGTTCATATATTGTGTGTGTTCGACTAATAATAGCAAAGTTTCTTATGTTCGCGTTCGTTATTTCAACTTTAGGCTGAATAGTCAATTGCAAAATACACACTAACACTAACGGCGCTTTTGTACATAAATACACTAGTATAAACACATCTAACTATGTGTGTCTAAATGTAACTCATGGTGCATAAAACTTTGTACTATATGGAATTGTCCGAACGAAGTATGCAGCTGTGCGGTACATGATGTGATGGTACATTGCATACACATACATGTGTGTTCGTCTTTACATAGAAATGTACATTTGTGCATATTTACGTATGTATGTAAGTACATTCAGCACTGCCTTCTGTAGATTTGCATTCGACGAGTTACATATGTATATAAATATTCTGTGTGTGTATGTATGTCTTTAGAAAAACTTTTAGACAATGATAATCAAAACAAAAATTTGGATTAGATTTATGTATACTACCGATATGACTGCATACACAAATACATATGTATGACGTACACACAATTTTTAAGAATACACAATCACAACAATAATAATAAATTCACAATTTCTCACTTATTATTTGTATTTTATTATGAGAAGGCCGTAAATGAATTATAAATTCTTTATTTAGTGTATGCGCGAATACTCTCAAATGCACACGCGACGGCCGATTCGTTCCGACAACCAGATTTCACGTCCCGAATTTTTCTCTAGTGCTTATTGGTCTCCTCATTGAATGGTGTGTGGTGCTGATGTAGTCGAACTCGCAGTCGAACACTTNTGTGCTGATGTAGTCGAACTCGTAGTCGAACACTTACAATGTGCTTGCTTGGTGGNGGTGCTGATGTAGTCGAACTCGCAGTCGAACACTTACAATGTGCTTGCTTGGTGGCAATTATATTATGTCTTAACACTACTGCCACCATTGTTGCTGTGATAGATGCGAGCCGATATAATTTTTGTATTCCCAAAATGCGAAGATGCGTTTTCACATTCTCATCGTTGCTATTTTCATTGCTTGCTGTGGTATTGTCATCGTTTCTTGGTCGAACCTACACGTTCAGACACACACAAATATATTATGTGTCAGTGTGCACATGAATGTATGTATTCAGATTCGGTGGATTCAGACTCGTGCATGTGTATATATTCACAGCAATGTCTGTGTATGGGTGTTTGTGTATGTATGCATATGTATCTACATACATAGCTGAGTGCCTAAGGCGAAAGTGGTACATGGTCGTGTTTTTTCTTAACACTACCTTCTAATGTAATAGCAACTTTTTGGGATCCCGATGGTGAATTAACCATGAAGTCACGAATAGGAGAGATGCAATGCTAATTGATATCACTTATACATACATTCATATATACCTGCATCTTCAGTATAGATGCATTCGGGTAAATATTTGTAAGTACAAATGTGTGGACTCCTCAAATGTGGATTTACTCTTAGTTTTTCAAACGACAAAAACAAATTCATTTGGTTTATTTATTTGTCTGAGTATAGAAATGGATTCTTGCAATTGAGAAAGAAGAGATTTGATTGTTCTTTTATGTTGGCCTTTTGTTTTGTTTTTTAGCTTCGAGAGTTGCCAAACTATTCAAATGACAATTGACATATAATAGACAAATACACATACAATACAATGCAAATATGTGTATGGAAATGCGCGTGGCTGTGCAGCCATACGCATGCATGTACAAAAACCTCCTTATAGAAAATTATTCAACACACAAACTTCAATTCTTGAACGCAATCTATTTTGCTCTATCGTATCGTATGCAAATTAACATGCAGGTATGTTCTGTTATTATCACCAACAGTCACCTGCGTCTGCTTCTCTATGTTGCTCAAAGGGATTCCTACCGTGTAGCGAAACCAGATTCACATCCATTTGGCATGTTCACTACATAAAGGCTGGTCGAAGAAAAGGCCTGAACTGAACTGAACAATTCAAACAATTTTATTTTTATTATCATTATTTAAAATACAAGGATGTGGATTCTGTTTAATATTATAATTATTACAACTACTTTAACCATTCTCAATTACAATTTCGGCTGAATAAAATTGTATATGTACACAACATAAAAACTTTAATTTAGAATATATCATTATTGTTAGGTTTTTCTAACAACCTTTTCTAGGTTTTTCTTTTTTGGTTTCTTCGGATTTGGGATGGTGCGGGAAAGAATATGGGTTTGTCTTCGTAAAATATATGAGCTTTAATTGCTTTCTTAACGTTAAAATATCATTATGAAATAAACGTTATTATAACTTTATGTATCTTCTTTTTATGTGTGAAGGACACTTTAAAAATGTCTTAAATGTTATTACAATTATGGAACAATTTAGGAGGGCAATACGATACATACATATGTGGGTATATAAAATGTATTATTACAAATTTTTGTAATTTAATTTTATTGTTAATAAAAATACGTACTTTTCAAATCTAAACACATTATGATATATTCCCCTTTTATTAACCTAAATGCAATTCATGCTGATAATTTCGCCGTTACTCCGGTGCACATTCTAGGAGTTAAAACAAAGTACAAGTTTCACTTAAATATCACTAAATATGTATATATATTTTTTCTACAATATATTGAAAACTTGGCATTGAACAGATAGACAGATAGATGTACTTTAGATATCGATGCTACTATTTGTGTATTCGGTACTTTTAGGTTTTGTGTCAATTATCGTACACACACACATACACACACATTTAAAGCTTTAAAATTAGTTTCATAATTTGTCCTCTCCTCTTTTGCATCCTGCATTATTACTACCTGAGCCGTAATACCCAAGAACATCGATCGTTCATTTACAATACAATACATATTTGTGTGGTGTTTTTGTTGAATTTTTAATGCTTTTAATCCCTAAGATAACACAGAATACATACAGATACATATTAGAAACATATTTGCTGTATAATTTCATTACTTAAGTTGCAAATAAGTCGCCTCGACTATACATTTTGATTTTTGTATTATTTCCCTCAAATTTCTAACCCTAGCTCATTTACGGTTACAGTTACAATTACATCTATATTTAAGTTTCGTTTTGTACTACAAAAACAATATATATATAAGTATAGTATATTAAATGTGAATTATTAGAATTTAATTATTTCACTTCTTATATACCGATTGCATATACTTAAGAAACTAAAAAAATAAATTATTTCACTATAGATGTTTGAATTTCTACATTGAATGAATTCTGTGCGCCAATTGCGTCAGCATTTCCGACACAATTCATCCGAATTAATTTGCACTTATCAGTTTCGAATCTATCATGTACAGAAATATTTCATATTAGGAATATGCAAGAAACATCGATGAGTACAATTGAAAATTATAAATATTTTAATGCAGTACTGTAGTTGTAGTAGTTGTGGCGGTGACACATTATTGCAAAGAGTTTATCTTAGTCTGACAGATAAAAGTTTGCCAGATTTGTATAGTATCGAAAGGCAAAGACAATATCTGCCATTGTGTTATGTTTAATGTTTAGCGGGAATGTGAGAATATATGGATTTCTTTCCAGACATTATATGGAAGTCAAATCAAAATAAAACGATACAGAAACGAAAGTTATGAGTGATTTTGCATAAGAACAACCTTACATCCCAAATAATTTTGAATAATTACTTTTTTTCTGTGCTATTTAATTATTTCGTTGCACTCTGGTTTCTGATCGTCCACTCTTTTATATTGTGCTCTACTGTTCTTATTATTTAGACAAGTTAAAGGTGTAGACCACAACACGTTTTCTGGTGATTTGCAAATCTATACATATTCTATAAAGTATTTCATTGTTTTTAGTTTGTGAAATTTAAATATTTTGGAGAAATAATCATCAAAACAATACTGCACCAAGTAGTTTTAATTATTTAATACATTTATTTGCTCGTAGCTCATTTTTCATACAGTCACTAAACAACTAATTTCATGAAAACAAATTTGGGCTTTACTTTGTGTACAGATTTTTGTTTTGCAGTTCTTTCGTTCATTCTGTCTTTAGCTTCACGTTCGTGCCATTAATTCATCAAATGCTTATAAATTTTAACATAATGTTCCACAATTCACATGTCTAGTTGCTTCCGATAATGTACACTTACAAATTTGCACTGAACAAGTTTTAGGTTTGCAGTGGTTTCTTACCTTAATATAAAAATAACATTATATCATATAATTTCATTCACTTCTTAGATTTATAATTCAAAGTATCCTCTCGCAGAAACATAATCAATAATCCATAAGAAAATAATAATTAAATGTATATAATTATATAAACTTGTAAGTCCATTCGTCTATCAGTCAAACTATCAATATTCGTAACCATTATTAGGCAATATGTTATTTATAACGACATGGAGTTTTAGTATGATTGTGTTGTGTTGTATTATGTTGTATTTTGTGTATGCAATGTAGTTCATAAGTTATAATTACATATTGTATTTAGTCATCCACAATGGAGACAACAAATTTGGAAAGATAGTCAAAGTCTGCCTCCCGTCCTGTCGGCCTGGCCTGACTTTGTTGGTTCTGAGGTTGACGCCAAGCTGAGCCATTGTTACAACCGGACGAATTGTTGCCGTTTCCTCCGGGGCCGTTATTGGAGTTCGCATTGTTACCGCTACCGCTGCCACTATTTGGGTTGTTGCAAGATAAAGGTTGGCCGAGGCCGTTGGGGGCATTCGATGGAACGTTCGGAGTATTATTGCCGCCGTTACCAGTGCCATTTACCACAGAGTTATTAGAAATACTATTATTTCCATTATTGCCGACACCACCGTTTCCAGAACTATTATTTCCAGTGTTTCCACTACTGTTAGCAGGGGTGTTAGGCGCGTTGCCACCAACAGCACCACCCACAGGAGTACCAGATGAATTTGGAGTTTGTGGCAAATGCTGTAGAATTCCTTGAACTTCGTTGTCACTTGGTGATTCTGCGCAAATTGTCGTGTTTCCAAGGACACAGTTATTTAATGTCATTTGTGCTTTGTTAGCTTCCTCTCGCGTAGCATATTTACATAACGCAATCCCTTGGTTCAAATACAAATGAAAATTCAACAATGGACCGTGCTGCATACATAAGGTACGTAAAGTCGAGCCGTCAATCTTTCCATAAAAATACAAAATATAAATGAAACAATGTTAGACAAGAGTCAACTTCGATTTGATATTAAAAAGTAAAAACTGACATATATTATGCCAATTTAATTCAAACCTGTGAATTTAGATTTTTCAATAATAACCAATTTGAGTTCCAGCTGGAATTTGTGCCACTCCAACTGTTATTCGCATTTGATACATTTCGACCCAACCAGCCATTAGAATTGCCACTCACAACAGAGGATGCATTTGGAACATTATTCACATTGACACTGCCACTTTTGTTCGACCCCAAGCCGGGCGGTGGTCCACGCGACTTGTTCATTGGTGTTGCTCCCCATATTTCGGACTGTTGCGAACTGTCAGACCAGCTGATGGGGATAAATGGATTTTCCATAGTAATTCGTATTTGCGATGTCTTACGATGAAATTTACCTTGAAAAGTTTTGATTGTTTGACGAAGGATTAAAGCTCCACGTGTTTGACGATAAACTTAGTGGTGGTAATTCAGTCGGCGAGGTTTTGCTAGTATTCGAAAAAATATCAGCTTCTTTTGGCGTCGGATTAATGGACAATGGAGATCTGGCAACACTGCCAGGCGTTATACTGGGATCATCTTCTATGCTCTTGATCTGGGACCCCTAGAAATAGTATATTATTATGGCAATACATTACGTTTATTGAACATTACCTTCCACGGCTTCCCTGGCTCAAATTCTTGCACTAAGTCGGTATATGTCGTTGCCTGTGCAACAGACCAGTCTTTATTCTCATTTTCATTTGAAGGATCGGGCCATCCGTCACCTAAATTTCGCCCAGTCGACCAAGTTCTGCATACGAGTTATAGTTGGTAATTAAATTTCCGTAAATTACAAGCTTCAGGGTTATCTGCTGCTTACCCATCATTTTGCAGACCTAACGTGCCCATATTATTGGTATTGACCTGCTTTGTGGCACCCGGTGCACGGGAAAAATCAGTATTATCAGTAGATAAATCTTTCTCTAATACTGGAAGCTTCCATTGATTAAGTCTAGATTGTGGATTTGATGCTACTGCATAATTGCTTGTCTGCTATAAAGAGAAATAAAATATTTAACAGGTACATTTAAAGTTGACCATATGCACTACTATTTACCTTATTTAGGTTCATTTCGGTAAAGTTACCCTGTAGAGCGTTTATGGCATCGTGTTGTCCTCTTAAATACTCGTTATTTGGATTGTTTAAGTGACTAATGGGGTGCTGTGGATTCTGTTGCATACTTTGTTGTTTCACATAAATAGCTTGTTGTGCATTTATTTGGGTTTGCAAAGTTTGTATCTGTTGTTTGTACTTGGCAACGGCAACATTCAATTGGAGATTGTTAGCGTTATTTCCACGAGCCAACTGTTGCTGAGCGCCTTGTAAATGCTATGTTGCAGAAATAGACATTATATTGAGTGACAATAAAGGGCAAATTTTCAACTTACTTTTATATTTGACAGTAATTGATTTAAAAGTATGAGAGTGGCAGGTGCTAGGGGTTGATTCAAAATTTGGCTAGAGAGATAACCACTGTGCACGGCTAGCTGTATTTGCTGTACAAGCATACGTAGTTGCTGTGCAGACGGCTGAACATTGCTGTTGGAACCCACATTTACAGGGGCAGTAACATTGCCTCCCTGGCCGAAACCAACCGAAGACGAATTAACGGATTGTGGACCAGTCGCTAAATTGTGGGGACCTTGGTTAAGATACTTTTGCACTTGTGGCGTTTGCATTGAAGCTAGGTTTGGATTGTTGTTTCCAATGCCAACAGGGTTGCCCATTGAATTCAAAATATGGTTGTTCTGCAATATAGACAATTACAAATATAACATTCAAAAGTTAGTAATGAAAACAAAGGAATACGTTTTTTTGTGAATACTTAGAAACAAAATATATATATATTATAATAATGGTTATTACCGTCGGATAGGACAAAGTGGGTTGAGAACCTGAGGCGGGGTATCGGCCAGGGTATCCACCAGGCGTTGAATTAGAATGATCCGAGTAGGAACCCATAGTATCATCATGACGTCTCCAACTATCCATGCCCATCGATGCGTTCGTACGTAGTAACTCGGCTGCCTCCTCTAAATTCAAATTGGTGCTTAGGAGAGCTCTTTCGACGTCGTCCTTCTTAAAACCGGTTTCAATAAGTATCCGATACTGTTTAGTTAATTTAATATTTTCCGAGTTCAATCCACCCCCAAGTTTCTGTTGGGGTTTGCCATGTGAGGCCCAATCCACACCCAAGTCATTAACATCGTTTGAACCTGAGCCACCCCATCCAGTGGAGCCACTTGCCATCTTTGTTGGATTTTTGTTCCAGTTGGCGGGCGAATCATTCCAAGAATTACCGCCACTACCTAAGTTAGCACCGATTTGACTGATGCCTGACACTGGCTTGTCGTCCACCCAATTGGGACCTGAGGATCCAGTCACATTGTGTCCATTGTCATCAGCCCAAGATGTGCTTCGTCCAGTGACATTCGCATTGTTGGGATGCACCCACATAGCATTATCGCCCTTATGTTGGCCGCCCACACTTGGAGAAGGTCCCACCGGAGTGGTCAAACGTCCTTGAGGACCAACACCACCAATGACGTTGTTTTGATTGCCATTTACCCCAACGTTACTAGGTGTGACCATGGCAGACGACTGATTGTTTCCAATAGCACTGCCAGCACTTCCACCGAGAGCAGTTACAACGTTCGCATTCGTAGGATTTTGAGTTCCCATAGAGTTTCGAATCAAATGGTTGCGTTCATTCATGTCTTTCCAATGCGAACCACCGGGTACACGAGACTGCTGTCCCCATAAGGATGTGCCATCATCATAATTTGGTATGTTACGTCTTTGGGTTGGTGGAGAGGGCTCTTCCCATCCGCTAACCTGTTTATTAGACATCGATGCAATATCTTTTGGTCCGATATTTTGGGCGGCACCCCACTGTGTATTCAGATTGCCACTCACACCGCTGCTGGGATTGATGGCACCAATAGCAGGACCAATACCAACCCCAGCACCAGAAACCACAGCTCCAGCAACATTTGTTGCATTTCCAATACCAGGTCCTACCATTTTGTTCATAGACTGAATTTGATTGTGAGTGATGGGATGATGTGAGCCCCACATTTCCGATGTGCCATTCAAACGTCCCGAAATGCCTCGTGGGTCACCACGAATGGGGTCGCGGGGATCAATCATTCTCATGTCACGAGGATCACCAGCCGATCCAGCCCGCATTGGATCCCGTGGGTCCACACTACGCATATCAATTGGATTATTCATTGGTCCTGTGTTTCGTATTTCGCGATGATCTGCCCAGCTGTTCCCAGTAGACGTACCCGCTGTTCCTGGTCCTGTTCCACTGGTTACATTAGCCGCGCTTAGGTTAGTGACTACAAAAACAAAAACGGCCATCATTGAAAAGAGTAACTAATATAATTATAAACTTCGGCTTGGCCTATGATCTCTTCACTTTTTTATAGACGACATATGAGATTTATTCAGGAGGTACGTGCGGTTAACAGATCAAATATATCTTAATTTGCTTTAGCGTTTTCGAAAAAATGGAGCCCTTAAAGGAAGAGATACCAACATTGGAAGCGGATAGACACACCGAAAAATCTCATATGTCCGATGGGTAAACAAAATTACAATATATATTTTAGATATATGTGTGTACCTCCTGAAGTCATAACTCCGACAGGTGGATTATTTGCAGCATTGCCGGAGCCTCCGGCTCCAACACCGCTCTGTCCCCATTGCGGGCCATTGGTGTGTGCCCCGGCGACTACTCCCGAAGTTCCTACACCGGCAACACTGACATTACCTGGAACTGTGGGATTGTTTCCGGAGCCAGTCCAAACGCTTCCACTATCCGTGCCGTCATCGTCCTCGCCCCAAGTACCACCCAAATTTGATGATGGCGTATGTCCCCAAGGTGTCTTTTGTATTGGCTGTGATGATGGTTGGCCGCCATTTCGTAAATTGGATTCCCATAGGTCCGTTCCGATATTGATTGCTGGTTTCCAGAGTGGAGGACCGGTATTGGAATCCTTATCAGTTGGTGGTGGAGTGTTGGGCACCTCCCAATTTGTGTCTTGATTCACATGCTGGCAACCCCAGCCGTCCTGCGAGAACAGCGCCTCACGCATCGTATTCAACTGTTCTAATTGATTTTTTGTCGCTGTGGCAGAATTACTACCTCCCACTAAACCACCTCCACCATTTCCGATGATATTGTTGTTATTATTATTATTGCAAGGAATATTATTAGCACTGCTTTTATTATTCGAGATTCCGATATTATTGGTAGCACTTTGATCAGACTGAAAATATAAAATAGTAAATTAGGTTCTCATTCACATTGATTTTCACCAAAAATGTTAATTGTGAATCAACATATTGTGTATAATACATTTACATTTGAAAAAATCAATTATTAAACTTAGTTTACATTACAAAAAGTTTATCTTCATGAGCAAAACACGATCGAATTTCATTAGAGTAGCTTTTGAAATGAATAACTTGTTTTAACAAACACTCTCTTTGTTTTTATTTGCTATCTGAACGATTTCAGATATGCATTTAACTCTCATTTATACTTTGAAATGTATGATTGCTTGATTGCCATTTAGTGGAATAAGTAGTGAAATATAATGAGCTGTATACAAGAGGGCACATTAGATAACTTAAAATAGTTAGTTACTATGTACAATTACCAAGTTGTGTGTTGAGTTTCCACCGAGAATGTGTTGTTGGCTCGAAGGGGGTATTTGGTGTGTAGTAGGACCTGATGTTGTGGTAGCGATTTGCTGTTGAGGCTGCTGCTGTAGGTTCAATTGTTCACCAATAACCATACCGACATAGGGATATATTCTTGCAGGATGGTGTTATGATTGTTTTGCTCTGGCTTTGTTCGTTTCAATTGAAATGCACAAAACGACGAAATTTCTACATGTACGTATGAATGTGGCAACAGTTTGCCTACTTGCAGGTACAATTATATTTATATTTGCGAATTCAGCAAACAGCAATATCACTTTCTTTTGACCGTAATTGTTCAATTCACTGTATATATATATATTATTATGAAACACTTCTTATTGAGGAGTATTGAAACTATTTATTTGTCACTCTTCGCCAAGCATTCACTATTTGTCGTTTTTTTCGCTGATGCTTCGATGTTATTGTTGTGCTAGACCTCAAAATCCACAGACTGAAATTAAATTAAAAACGAATATTTAAACATTTTTAGATGAATTTGTGGCATACACAATTTTTGAGAGTGCGGTTCGAGACATACCCGCCCTTTGCACGTTCGTACAATGAATGGTGTGTATGTGTCCGTTACATATTAACAGTGGTTAAAACGGATTTATCATAGTTATTGGACAAGATGATGCTAACGCGATCCTAGTACATGCTTCAAATCCTCACATAACCATTTGTCAGTTCCATTTCTAGTATTTTCACAAAAATTTACATGTATAATATAAAATCACTCGTTCGTTGGTTTCGTTCTTTTTATACACAAACACAGAAAATCGCTCGCAAGTTGGCAACACTCTTTACATATACTTCCTTTCGGTATATGTGTGCTACATTTGAGAAAGACAAAATTTAATTTAAGTATTATTCAGGAATTTTCTTTTGGAATTTATTTAATGTATAAAATCGCATAACAATGACTAGTATATTTAAATTATTGGTTTCGGTGTGTGTACAAAAAATAATTTCTTTAAAGAACTGAAATTATTGTTATATGAATACTATATTTCATTCTTGTATGTGTTCACATAAATATATACACCTAATATATATGTATATATAGATATATATACACATATTCCTATATGTTCAAATAAATATATGTAGGTATATAAACAATTCAGTAATGAGCGAAAACGAACGACGTACCGCACAAATGAACGAATAATCAGAAAAGAGAACGCTATTTCGTTTAAGTAATATATGTATCCCACTTTTTCTTTCCGAGGTAACTTTTTAAGTTTTTTGTACCTACATATTGTTCACACAAAGGCACATATGAAAAAGGTACACATACGTATTTGTAATATCTATTTTTATGTTGTGAAGCTCGTATTTACGCAGTGTGAAACTGTGTCTTGCTGTATAAAACGTTGTTAATGATTCGAAACTGCAATGTTTTGTTTTTATGGTATTTCTAAACCGTTGGCCTTTAGCATACGTACAGAGAAAATGAGTAGAGTAACCGCACCACGACGACTTGCACTGACATCGCCGATGACTGACGAAAGCTACCGATTCCATCCAGTCAAAAAACCGAACTTTTGCAAACGAACATCTAGCTCGCTGCTATTCACAACGAGAGCTGAGCTATCAAATTTAAGTTTTGTCGATGTGTTGTCTTTGTTTTATAAGTGAATGTGTGTGAGTGATTGGTCGCGAGTGCGAGTTTACGCTCGTCTGTGTTCAGCAAACGAGCGAATGAACGAACGAACAAACGAGCTATCACGAGAGTGGGAAATAGAGTGTCGTACTAAAGTTCTCGTCTTGTAGCAAGTACTTGGAGAACAAGTTGCTCACTATGAGAAAACAAATTAAACAAAATTGATAAACACTCAACGTAAAGGTTAGGCATTTGCAACATGTTCGCTGAACATGCGAATTCAATGTACTGGGGTAGGGGTGTGGATGTGCGAAGAGAGAGTATTTTATTCCAGCATAAATAAATGAATGCACATCGCAATGATTACTCTTCGTGTGAAGTCATTTCTGTTATACTGGTAATTTGTGTGAGTGTGAGTTTTGTTAAATATTACAGTCCACAAAATCATAACATTCAAAAGCAAAGGCTTCATCACAACCAATTAAGATCCAAGAAATCCTATATTAAATAAATTGGTTTTTCACGAATTGACACCTGTTTTATTGTGAAAGTATCGGAAATATGAATACATTTATCGTAACAATTTTAATTTATTTTACATTCACATATTTCAATTTGTTCAACGCCTTTGCGGGCTCATACCAATCATTTTCGGATTATCAATGTATATTACTATAATTTTTAGTTCGATTGAATTAAATGAAATTGAATCACATAAATGCAGATTACACTTTTCAGTATTGACTGAATGGACAAAATATTTTAAACTAATATACGTATGACACCGTTTGTACGTACAGTTTTTCATATTACTGTACAAATAAAAATTCACCAGTAAACATTTTTCACATAACCAAACATATATAAAAAAATATTAATTCAGTAAAATTGCTACTACATACTCGTTAAACAGTGATGGTACGCCAAATGAATTTTCCTTCTCTGTTCTATGCGGATTTTTAGCAAAGTCTTGATGATGTCTACACTTTTATTATTTTTGTATGTAAATTGTACATTTTAGTCTCGAAGAAAATTTTCCACATACACACAAAATATAATATGTTGTGTTCACAAATATACACTGTGTTGTAGAATGTATTTATTACAAAGTTCGAGTAAAATATTGCTAATTTGCAACACCAAACCACTTTACACTTATAAACACCTCTAATGAAATAAGTCTTTTTCCTTTTCCACAAATAATTTACAGTGAACAAATAATCCATAAAATTTTGTCTGGGTTCTCCGCTTTCAGCATTGTAATAGATTGATAGTAGTTGTCTACCTTTTCTGTATGCGTTGCAGAGTTGTATTTCGATACAAAACTATGGTCCACACACGGTTCAATCATATGGTTCAATAAATCCAATTTCCATATAATGAAAATATAAACTGAAAAAGTTAGCCTACAACGCATTTATATATATGTTAAAAAAAATAATAAAACATAAGGTTATATACATTCATGCATGTACGTAAATTTAAAACCAACATATTTATATATAGATATACCAATTTTTCAATATAAATAATTTAATTTTGATATTATATGAAATGAATTAGACGATATGTAACCTTATTGTGTCTAGATATCATATCATGATTAATTCAAAGTTGAAAATACAAAGTTCCATGATAAACAGATAATATTTTTTTTTTTTTTTTTTTAAAAA
>JXPZ01028370.1:0-16462 GCA_001014575.1 Themira minor
GTGCGGAGAACCGACTGTCGTGGGAACGTGGCCACACATTCGAGATGATCGGTTTCTACTTAAAGTTTTCGCTGCTTATTTCGTTAAAGGTACAATCTATTATAATTAGTAAGTGGTGCGAGTACAGAAAATAGGGATGCGTAAAAGAATATTTTATAGATGCTGAAAATGCGAGTGT
This sequence comes from Themira minor, assembly GCA_001014575.1. NCBI lineage: Eukaryota > Metazoa > Arthropoda > Insecta > Diptera > Sepsidae > Themira > Themira minor. The sequence continues at coordinate 179 of JXPZ01028370.1, forward strand.
GTTAAGCCGTACAGAGGTGAAAAAATAACTATAGTATAGACTAATTTCACACAAGCATAAAATAAAGTAATATTGTTTATAAACAAATTTCTGTTGTGAAATTTCCATTATTGTTCTAACCTCTAGGCAGAACCGACCCAAATTTGTAAAAATATTTCACAGATACGTTAGGGAAATATAAAATTAGTGTTTGACTGAACAGCATTTTTATAGATTCTTTCATATAGTTTTTGTCTGGCGGCAGTTTATGTAGGGGTCTCAAATGGGGTGTAGTCGCGAGGACCACTGGTGTATAAGAAGCTGACCTTCGTGCCGTCTCAAGAAGGCGTTGTCAAACCACCTGTTTGTCGTGAGTATCTTTGCTTAAAACGTTCAGTTGTCGTCGCATTGCCTTAATTGTGCCGAACTCTGCACAGGTTTATGTCAGTTCTTCTCTGCTGAACAAGTACGAAGTGAGGAACGAACTCGGTAGGCTTTCTCTTTTTAAGGTATCAGCTTTTTGGTTTATCAAACAGGGGTATGCCTAGCGTGCAAACAAGGTATTGTTCAAATATGGAATGCTTCCACACTCCCTGGAAATGGTCAAGAGTAAGGTTCTTTGGTTCTGTTAATAGGTCATTGTTAAACTGGTCACTATGAAGTCGAGCTTGTGTACTAAAGAACATCTGATAAGTGTGTGTAAAAAAAAAGGAGTTATTTGAGGAATTTTTATTTTTACATTTGGTAGTTACAATATGTCTACGAAATTTGTGTCGCTACAAATTAAAATTAATATGGCTAATATAGGATACACATTTTACATTGTGTTACATTTCGGGTAGATTTATATGTAGATTTAACCATGTGTAAATTTAGCAAAAAGCCTAGTGTGTTAAAACTTGGTATGCACACGAACTGTCCAAATTCGTCATCTAAACAATGATCCTGATCTGATCAAAATCGTATTTGTTCTTACGTAATCATAACATATATTAATTGTCTCTCTATGAGAGAACATAAGTTGGTGTGTCCAGTAATGTATAAGAAAAGTTTTGTATCAGAGCTCCTAAACCTTTAAAGAGAATATTATTTAATTTTTAACTTGTCTAATATTGATATTATACATTACAGAGCGAGAGATCATATTTTCCAGAACTTAATTAGTAATTTGTATTGTTTATTTTTACAACAAAAAATAAGTGTTTTTCAAGTGCTTTTCATTGAGATATGTAAACGTATTCACTTCCTAAGCTTGTATATTTCAAATATACAGATGATATGTTCATTTGATCTGGCGTAATTTATAACGGATGAGTAATTTGAATTGTGGAGTAAATATCTTGTAAATATGAGTATATGTTTCGCATTATATTTCGATATTGGATAGAGAATAGAATATAGGAAGTGTTCATCTTGTGTCTCTAAGGTAGATAAAAATGTCACTGTTCCAAGTGTAAATAAAGAGCAATACCTTGTAAAAGTAAGGTTAATCTATGGGTATGACAATATAAATGCAGCCACTGTCAAAGCACTTCCACAATCCTCTCTTGTTGGTACAAAACATTTATCAGCTGTTTTCGACTTTCCTTTGCAGTGGAAATGACTTCATTGTTCCCAATAGAGGTACGCTCGACCACATGTTTACAACAAAACTACGCATGACGGAGTTGAAACTTATCTTTAAAATTCAAAATTACATAATTTTAGACATTTATTTAATATTAAATTGATTCTACTGAAGTGCGATACATAACAACATATTCATGACTTTCTAAAACTAGTCCTGCGAAGGCTTAAAGAATCAATACATCGTTGATGAACTGCCTGATAAGGTGAAGTATCAAAACAGTGCTACTCTGATGCTTACTTTTGTTCGTATTAGGTTGGTTTAGTAGCATCACGAATGTTTGATTCCCACATCAACAATTTTCAGAATGGAGTATAGTTCCTGTACTTTTACTGAGTAGGAGAACTCGTTTTTGTGTAGTTTCATTGCTTACACAGGGATTTGTTTTAATTGAGAATTACTACTTTATTTTATTTATAATTGTAAAACAACAATAGTGCAATTTGAACAAAATTTATATGATTTAGTGCAATGCCTCGTAATATGCAGTTTGGCCATCCGAAAAAGGTATTGCCGTCAGTACTTCGTATGTGTTTAATGCGCAGTGATAATCTCCAACACATTAACAAAGAATCGCAATTTCCAAGCAAGGTAGTCCCGATCACTTGTTGCCATCAATACAGCCAATCAGCTTATTACCAATATTTCAAAAAATAGTCGAGAAGAATGCCATAGTATTGTCCTATGTATTCTTTAAAATTTCCGGAATAAAGAATATTGCTTAACGGTCTTCTTAGAAAGTTTACTGTGAAATACAATTTTGAAGCCTCATTACCTGACATCATCCGCACAGGGGTTCCACAAGGTACCCTGCTTGGACCGATACTGTGCACATTGTAAACACTAGTTTAATTTCAAAAAATCACCGGATGTTATGAGGGCAGCGGTCGACACTGCCATTATTATTATTGCTGATTCCCCTAATCCTGCCTCCTGACTGCAAGCGTACTTAGATGATTTGGGCGCATGGGCTCCTGAAACCAATATGGTAGTTAATAAAGAGATATTGATGTAAATGGCATTTGCTCAACGAAAAAGCAAATATTCTTGTGTGACAATTAACGTTGTACTTTCAATAAATGTCTAGAAAAAAAGAATCCAAATGGAACTAAAAGTCAGCTAAATGGGGTTCGCACATAAGCAATTGAAATTTTAGAGACTGCCTCTACATGCAAAGAGGTTCAAAATTAAACTATTAAGACTAATTGGCAAAGCGCTATTCTATTTGTGGAATATACTCAAAAGAAAAAAACTAAACAATTTTTCTATATGGGAAGAATTTTCCAGGCATAGCCTAATACATTTTAATAGTATTTTCATCATCCTAATCATCACGCTACTTATTTGCAGGATAATAATAGCCATATAAGGCACCTGAAAAAGATACATCCATTCGATTTAACTCTTTAAAAAATTCATTATTTATAAATTGTACTTCTTATATTTTTGTATCACAGAATTGTGAAGTTATGGTAAATTAAAATAATTTGTAATAGTCCCATAAAACTTAAATTTATGAAAAGAACAAGAAAATTGTTTTCTTTCTTTCCATGGGAGATTTGTGTGTTTGACTGGCAACTCAGCTGATCATGATGCAGAATTTATATACTTTATGTTATGTCTGTTTTACAAATGTAATGGGAAAGTGAATATACCTCTTTGGAGGATCAAATAACTTCCAAACGAAAATCTAAATACATATGACATGTGTAGTATTTTGGATTTAGGTAAATTTTAATTGTTCTTCTTCTAAACTATGATATACGACTTTTATAATTAAATTTATAATAATGTTTTGATGCGTTCATGAATGACACTATATCAAAACATCATTGACTCTTCGGACAGGGTCATCCCGGATCACATGGAGCAACTGGTTCAAAAGGAGAGCCGGGACAGCCGGGTGTGCCTGGCATGGCCGGATCACCAGGTGCATCGGGATTGAAAGGAGACCGAGGTTTACCAGGAGAAATGGGTCCAGTAGGCCCCCCCGGTCCCCCAGGTCAAACAGTTTACGCAGATAATCCATTTCCTGTTGGTTCAGTATTAAATGCGAGTTCGAACTGCCAGTGTCCGGCAGGTGCTCAGGGTCCCCCGGGGCCAAGGGGTCCACAGGGCTTTGAAGGACCACCCGGTTTGAACGGTGAACCTGGTTTAGCTGGTTCAAGCGGTTTGACCGGCCTGCCTGGCACCAAAGGTGAAAAGGGTGAAAAAGGAGTTCGTGGCATGAGTGGGCTAAAGGGAGATCGTGGTCCCGAAGGTCCTCCAGGCCAAGGCTTTTTCGCTGGTGGCTTTGAAGCTTTGGCTATTAATGGAACGAAGGGTGAAAAAGGTATGCGAGGTCGACGCGGCAAACCGGGCTCAGCTGGACCAATTGGACCGCCGGGAAAACCTGGGCCTATGGGTGACATAGGTCATTCGGTAAGATTTATTATGATGTTAATCCATTTATAAATATACTACATATGTAGTATATGAGATATTTATGATTAGTTCTGAAGTAGCCTATAAATTCCATATTTTATTTCTGACTAATATTTTCCAAGAAAACTACATAACGTTTAATTTGTACTCTTAAAAATATATATACTTGTTATAATATATATATAAAAATTTTATCCGTATAAACAACCAAACTTCCGAACAAATAGTCCGATAATAAACATAATTTGGCAGTATGTTAGATATATATACATATTCATATTTATAAAATCTGCAGACCAAAATATATTGGATGCAAACTAAATGAAATTTCACAGGAAACAAAGGACAGTAGATGGAACATAAGAAAATATAGTTTTATTAACTTTTTAAGTATTTTTAAGTATTATTAACTTTTTAGTAGTATAACTTTTAAGTATTTAAGTAAGATTGAAAGAAAAATTAACCATCAAATTTCTCTAATGAAAGAGAAAGTGCTTATTCCAATAGATTCATTAATTCAAATCAATTAGACTCTTTTGTTCTTGGTTGTAGAAACTGTCTAGTATCGAGTTGAAGTCTGATGTTTTAAGCCCTTAATGAGATGTTCGCTTTCCAGTTCGCACTGTTAGGTTTCCTAGTAGTATATCCCTTATTCAAGTCTATAGTGGGAACAAACTCTCCCTACGTCGTAATCGGACGAACGATTCGATTGTTCATTCAACGAGCATTCATCCAACAAATGATGTGTGGTTGCAGTCCCCATTTTTATTCTTTGTGCTAATTTTTTGAGTCCAGAATCATCCTCAAGTTTTTTGCCTCTGTTGATATTATTAATTCAGTGCTCTCCATCTCTGGTAGCTATCATTTAAAGTCTTTTATTTTCAATAGAATAACAACAGCTTGGTTTTGAAGGTCTTCACTCCAAGCCCTTTGGTCGCTGACCCCTGTGGCCTATGGGTGGTGGTGTCTGTGGGAAGAATTCAATCCATCTATCCCCACTCTAGTTGATGCCTTGGTCTCGAGTTTCGTCGGAAAAAGAGCACTTTTTGGATATCCTCCTTTTCCATCTGGGATTGTCAAGAGAAAATTTCAGATATTTTTAATTTATTTATTTATTAAGATTCGAATTAATATTTAATAATTTAATAATGAGTTTCAGCTAAAACAAATAAACATACAAACCTATTTGATAATATATCTTACTTGAGAGTACGATATATTAACAAAACCTTAGGAACGACTTGACATTTTATATTTTTTAGGGACGACCAGGAATTCCAGGACCTAAAGGGGATAATGGTCCTAAAGGAAACAAAGGAGAACCAGGCGGACGAGAAGGGGTAAGTATGACACAATCAAATCTTATATAAATTAACTTCTCTTTTAATTGTGTACATTAAAGATGAGTTTTACTAAGTAAGGTGAAATTAATTTTTGTTTATTCAATGTTAAAATTTGGTTAGGTAAATTCGGAAAGTTCGCCGTGGAGTGAGGACACTCCGTTCCCATAAAGACACATGGTCTTTGTGTTTGTAACCTCCGAATCATGTCCTGTCCATTTTAATTCTAAACTAATTTAAATTTATCTGAAAGCAAGTTCCCTTTGTCTGCTTTGTACAAGTTTTTAATCAGATGATAAGTATTTGTCCTTAACAACCTAAATGGTATATTTTTAAATAAATTTATTCCAAATTGTATTAATAAATTTGATTTTTCAGTTCAGTTCCGATATCTACCAAGCTAATTTGCGATTGATTGTTTTTCGCCAGACCGATGTTAATACTTTAATTTGTTTCGATTGTCTTACGAAAATCTTGTCTCGTAGCTGTATAAACAGCCTAAAACAAGTTGAGTATCTAACAATTTGTCAATGCGAAATGGTAGTCCCTTTTTGAGAGAGCCTCACGTCTGAGAGATTGGTGGGCATTGATAATTACACAATCAGCTCTTGCTATATGTATTTTAGGAAATATATTGAAAAATAATATCTTATACATTGAACATTAATTTAATTTAAAAAAGCCGAAAGGTGAAAAAGGTGATAGATGTCAAGATGGACGTGATGGACTTCCCGGTCCTCCGGGTCTTCCAGCTGCTGCCACTGAAGGCGTTCAATACGTACCAATGCCAGGACCCCCAGGTCCTCCAGGACCACCAGGTCAACCTGGTCTTCCAGGACTATCTATAGCAGGTCCCAAAGGGGAGCCTGGATTGGACTTCCGGAATGTATATGGCGATCCCTCCTTTTTTGGACGGCCAGGTGAGCAAATTCACATTGTTAAATACCTCTTATAAATTCCCTTCTAATGTTTCAAAATTCATTCTGACATTCATTGATATTTGAATTAATAGGCGGACGATCTTCATCCTCACTAGATGAAATAAAATCATTACGCGAATTACAAGATCGATACGAGCCCACACCCGGTAATAATTAGACTAAAAAAGTAACAGTTTATTATTTATTTCTTATTGTTTTTCGATATTTATATGTTTTCTGTTATTCCACCCGCCAATAATATAGCAGGTTCGTCAAAAACTTTTAAAACATAACTTGTCCCTAACACTGAACAGAGCTTAAATTATTTGAATTTTAAATTCCTCATTGCTATAAAATAACATAATTTTTAAACAGTTCTAAACTACATGAATATGGAAGTCTCTAACTTTTTTATTTTTTTAACTCTCTAGAGGAGATGTATTTTCATTTTGCCATTATATTTGTAAATCAGAGAAGAAGTCACCCAAGAAAAAGGATCACCTTCTGCTTCGATTTAGCCATATCCGCCTGTTTATCTGTCTATTGAAAGTACGATTGCGGTCGAACGCATTGACCTATGTCAAAATTGGTGTGGGGACTTTATTTATAAATCATCGTCAGGCCTATGTTTACACGTTAAGATGTTTTGCTATATAAAAATGTAACTATAATTGCATATATTGGGAAAAATCACACCTATAGGTTGAAATTGGATAGTGAAAATTGTTGGCGATTAGCTCTAAAATAAATTTTTTGATGCGTACACTCTCATTGAAATAGCAGTAAGAACAGACAACGGAATGCAGGCATGTCGCAAATCCCAAAGGGCTTTCGTTGGAGAGAACCAGTTTTAAGGTGCTTGGGAACTCAATTAAATTGTCGACCAGAAGCGTAAAAAATGTGTTTTTGTGGGCGTGTTACAAAACGAAAATAAAAACAGTGATTCACTCTCAATTTTTTTAAATAATGAGCTTGGCTGCCGTGGATTTTTTTCTAGAAAATTAGTTTCCGAGGAATTTATTAGTTTCTTTATTATCATTGGTCTAATGCGTTTTCTCTTTGCCATAAACTATTCATTATTAGTATATTTTAATAGCAGGTATAAATTTCGTTCGTTGTTATAAACATTCATTAGCCCCGTCCATTAATAGTAAGAGAAACAAAAAGGATGACTACAAATCATTACTAAAATAATCAGTTTTATAGCCTTCCATACTCTTTTTAAACGTTTCCTTTTGTAAGTGCTCTAATACGGTTCACCAAGAGGTTGTTGCAAAAATATATACTGATATTTCCAATATTATATCTAGGCGATTAGATTGTTTATCAGAACGAGCAATTTGAACAGTTAAAATTGATAGCTGGTCATAGAATAAGCATTTAATACCTACATTACTTCTTATTATACTTCTTATCTTACCAACAGACATTCAGTATTACAAATTACAATCAATTCATCACAATTCCAGATTTTAAAATTGGCTGTTCGCCAATTAGAGTGAAATTGCTTCTCTCATGGGCAGCTTGGCTAGGCATGCTCAAGAAACAGTTTTTCTAACAAAGATTTTCGAAGATATTCTAAGTCGTTCTAAGCGTTGTGTCAAGATATTTTACGTATTAATTCCAACCTGGCGGAAGACATTTTTGAAGTATCTATTTGAATCTTGCAGACCTTGACGTTTGAGAATTGATGAAACTTTAAATTATTTGATAAATTAAAATTTGTTAGTTTAAATCGTTTAAATATAAATGCCTTAATCACAGATAAAATAAATATAAAAGACTTCTTGACTGACCGTCAAGTGAGAACTTCGCAAGGGTCCCGAGGACCCCACACGCACGGTAATTTTGTCATTTGTATTCTCATCTTTAAATCATTCGTTACATGCGCTGTTCACATCACTAAATTCACAGTAGGACAGGGCTTTTAGCACATTTGGAGCGACAGATTCATTGCCTCCCTCACACTCGCTCCCACACACTCTACTTTTCGCTTTGTTAAGTTGCGTTCTGCTGCGTCGCAGTTGAATTGGGGTCCTCGGTCTGGCTCGTGCTCAGATTACAACAACAAAATTAGCTTTGCCTACGAGTTGTGCTATATGTGTATGTATGCATGTTGAAATGATTTGCTCACAATTATTCTCTAGCAGCCCATTGTAAGTGTTATCCCTCATATGAACTCTTAAGCAAGTATGTGTGCTTGATCGTTGCAATATATAATGTCAATCTGTGCTTGGTGTAGCGGACCAAAATAAAGTGTTGTTCCTCATATGAACTCGAATGTAAGGATATATGCTTTTGATACAAACGAGAGGAAAGAATCTTTTTCTACGTAGATTTTGTTATTGATTTGTTTTCTATTTATAATATTATTTCTTGCTGACTGAGCATTTGTTGGACAAGCGATAATTATTATTAAAAATATTTACCAATAGCAAATTTTATAAGTTTTGACCGACTTTTACGTGATATTTTTCCCACGAGCCTATTTTCCTATGGAAAAGGTAACTTAGGCTGAATACGTATAATTCAGGCTTAAGTGGGTTTTCCCACCAAATAAAAAAAAAATACGTTTTAACCACCCACAATGCTTTATGCCTATTATGTTGTTGTTATGATGTTCCTTTACTTACAAATTGACATCCTATACCTTACCTAGACCACTTACACAGTCAAGGATAAAATCCTGTTACGATTTCCCTGAAGTACAATTTTCATTAATTTGTAAATTAATATTTTTCTTATTTTTTCTAATTTTAAAATTATTTTTTTGTGCTTATAATATTTTTAGTATTTTTTAATTAATAGTAAATTTGTCCAATCATCAAATTCAATATCCAAAAAAAAATAAATTTTGTCCCCTGCACAGTAAATGTACAGTAAATGACGAAAAAACACCGGTGTTTCCATTTCACAATCGCTATGCAGAGAGAAACAAAAATGAGAACATAACAAACGATTGTCTGAATCGGACCACATACTCTCTCAATGTTGTGTCGTTGTATAACATAAAGATCTTGTCATAAAAAATTGGTTCTGTCGTAGACAGGGGAGCAACCATTTTGATAGACGGCGTAGTCGAAAGTCTATATGTATTATTTGTTCTGTGCATTAATTTAACTGTATGCCTGTTTGGTTGTAAAGAAGAAGTGAATGAAAAAGTAATAGGCAAAACGATACATATAAGACCTTATCACACTTTTGATTGCATATTAATGTTGATAGAACATCTAATGACAACTTATATTTCTATAATAATAAAAAATGTTCCTCAAATTTCTTAAATATTTCTAAAATGAATAAATAATTATTTTGGTTTCGGTTATGTTTTTGTGATCATTTTAGGATTGTTTATTTTTGGTATATATGTGTTTTGGTAAATTTTTTGATTACTACAAAATAAATACTGTCAAAGCATACAAAGTGTTAAAGTAAATATCTTGCAAATCTGTGGGCGTATCGTTTTTATAAATTATTTTGACTATTAATTAGCGAAATCACTGAGAATAGAAATATAAATACTAATATAAAAACGAACTCATATTCCGTGAAATAATCAGTAATTTTTACATATTTAGGACCACCTGGTCCACCATCGGGTCCACCTGGCCCGGTAGGAGCCGAACCCAATGCCCAAATTCATGAAGACGAAGAAGCACCATATTTTTCGGCTTCATCATGGAATATGAAAATAGTTCCCGGTGCAGTGACGTTTCCAAATATCGACGAAATGACTAAGGTATATTATTTATACATAATAAGTGATAATTGTTTAACAATATTATTGAAACTGAAGAAATCCGCTATGAATCCACCGGGAACTTTAGCATATATTACTGAAGAGGAAGCACTTTTAGTTCGTGTCAATAAAGGCTGGCAGTACATCGCGGTAAGTAAAAATAATTTTAAGGTTTTCTTCGGATTGTCCAATGTTTGGTACCCTATGTCGAAAAACATGTTCCTGCACAATTAAATTGACATGTGCAATTAATTCCATATATGTATAAGCATATTTGATTAAATAAGTTATAATAAGTTTTAGAGTTCGTATAAAGGTAATCAATGTCGGTTTTTAATTTATATTTTATTATTTGATGAAATGGATTAAAATTTCCAGGAGAGTTTTAATACCATTGCCCTTTTTTATAATAAATGCATTTCGAAATAATTTGTATATTCGTGTTACAATATGTAATAATGTAAATTATTATATTTCATCGTTAACTGTCTCACAGGAGCTTTGCGTATCTTGTCCTTGTTCAGTCTCCGGAGGCAAGTAGTTCTTTTAGTTTAAGTACATGGCCACATGGTACGAATTGTTCTCTCTGTGCTTTGACTGGTGTATATCGCATTTATTCTGCTATTCAGGTGTTCATAATATACCTCCCTTCATTTGCTACTCTATCCGCTTCGTTTCCTTCATCATCCATGTGTCCTAGAAGCAACTACAGTTTTTTGTCATGGGTATGCAATTTTGCTAAAGTAAAACGACAGTCCCGTACTACGTGGCATCACAATGGAGCTTTAATCGCGTACAAGCTATCATTGTAGATTTATATATGACAAGAACTCTTGTAATGCTGTTTATGAACTTTGCATTGCCAATGTCAACTTCGTCAAGGTTTTTTTTTTCTAAAATTTCAAAGTCCTCCCAAACAAATATGTTTAAATGAAAGCAAGCATATAATAACTGCATCTAATCTATAATTTTTTGCGGATGTTAGTCATTTTATTACGGTCCGAAATAAAATCCGTGTTTTACACCCAGCAATGCATTCTTAAGCACGTTTAAGCAATTCATGGATAGGACATGCATAAAACCTCATAAGAATGATATCTTTAAAAAAACTTACTGATTTTATACTTTAAACTTCAAATGATATTTAAGAAATATCATGATATTTATATCACATGATATTTTCCAAACAGACTCATAATGGCATTAAGGTCACCATGGTGCCAGACTTTGCATATCGTTTCCCCTGATCGTTTTGCCATTGTCTTCGGGTATGCTGTCAAAATTGAAAGAGGAGACTCTCATGCTGACTGGCTTGAAATCAAAGATAAATGTATGCTTATTTTTAGCTTGACTATAGTACTACTCATAACTTTAGTTCTACATGAGTTTAATTCAAAAAATTAAAGAAAATGAAGCGCAGACAAGTATTCTTGAACAATTACATAGAATTACAGATATACTTAACAATAAAGACTCCTACAATTTTTAAACTAGGAATGGAAAAATGTGTAAAAATGTGGTTTTCCATGATAATTAAAATGATAATCTCTTGTTGTCATATATTTCCAGCTGGGAACTTTAGTTCCAATACCAACTCCAGCCCCTCCGACAACACTGTCACCGCCTGTTCGTGTTGATATACAGTCATCGAACTTATTAAATAATCTACCACCACTTATAAATACACCAGTTGTAAGTATATTTTTAAAACACCATTATTTAAGACATAAATATGTTTGCCTGTATATGTACTAATTTCTCACACGAAATGTCCAAATAAAATTCTAAAAAATGCTTACTTAAAATGCACATGCTTTTCTCACATTATCATTGTTTTGACAGATACTTTCACATAGTATATTTTTTGTGTTACCATGACCGTATACCAATTTAAAATATGTGAATATGCTCACTTTTAAATCATTGTTAACAGAATTGTTCACTTAAAAATAAAAAGAAAAAGGAAAACAAGAAAAAACATTATCATCGGCCTGCCCGATGTTGCCCTCCATTGGATCATATTCACAAGTGCAAAGTGAGTGTACCTCTCTTCTAGAGGGTATAAAGAGGACTGGAAACAAAGTGGACTCCTGTAATTCTTATAGTCGAGTTTCTCGTTTTTGTTTTACATCAAAAGCAATATTCACACTGAACAATCGTTTGTTTTGAGCAAACAATTTTCATGCACGCGTAATTTAGACATTGAATTTCAGAGTGGCAATTTTTCATTGACAGATTGTGAGATAAATTGTTTTATAACTACGCACACTGGGTTAAAATGCCGAAAAGTGTAGATTAAAACAAAATCCAATTTTTATTAATAGTTCGATTGATATATGCTACGTCAAGAAAGATTAAATTGAGCATGTACGTTTAAAAAAAACTTTTTGAATTGAACAAACTGGCGCAGGGAGCTTTCCAAACTTAACTTTTGTTTCTATGTTTTGTGAGAAATGTGAAAATTTAAAAATGTGTGTAATTTGTCAATGATTTATGTTTAAAAACTAAAATTAAAGTAAAGTAAAAGTAAAATTTGTTTTCTAAGTCTAAAACTAATGATATTTATTAGTATTTTTTAGTGTAGATTGGGCTAAAAAAAATGTTACTATAAAAAAACACTTCTTTAAAACAAGTCCATAAAAACATTGTTTGTTTTTTATTATGATAGGTAAATAGTTGTGAAAGCTGTGCTTTATTGCAATCAAATAAATATGGATAAATTCCATAAACAATCACCAACATTATGCTTCCAAGGAAGTTCTGCGCATCGTTGCAACAATGGAGATATCTAAGATATCTGAGATATCATAAGTAAAAAGTTAGGAAGATCGATGTTCATGCATCAGCTGTTATTGGCAATGTTCTTTTAAGACACGAATGTGCCTAAACTACTTGGCCTATTCGAATGCAACTTTGTGGAAAAAGCTTTTCTTTTAAATAACTATTGAAAACATGCTCATTTTCTCATTTTGCAACAGAATAATTTATAGAAAAAAAAATTACTCCGATCCTTATTAAAAACAATTTTTTTATTTAGAAAATTTAATAGTTTAAAAAATTAAATTCACTCATTCAACTCATGGTTGCCAAATTGGTCAATAATTAAGAAATGTCAAATCATACCCGTATTGCCAAATATTACGATCAATTGTTTAATACTTTTAGTTGTATATGTGAAGTAAATCTTTTTTGTTTATTACAAGATCTCTTTAAGCAAACATACATGTCCGCCATGTACACAATTGCAACATTGTACGCACTATAGTTGCAGCATTGATGACTGAATAATTTGTAGAGTGGGAATGTGAACAAGTAACAGAACGAAATGAATTATTTTTCTTTACCTATATTCATTAAGAAGGTGTTCGCCACACGGCTGAATTCGATCCTACAGTATGTGGCCTGTTTTGTGCCGCTAATACTTGGTAATACGTAAACGTCAAAAATTGGGCTTCTTCACTGCCCTTCGATTTCTTACTACCAATTTACGCGACTATATATATTGATATGCGGCTAATGCCCAGTTTTATATTCCTGATTTTTCTTATTTTCGGATGTTTTCTATAAAATACAAAAAGTTTTAATTATTTGTGAATGAAAAAAAACATTAAAAATTAATTATGGGAATCATCCCATTACTTCAAATGGACAGAAAGGTCAGGTATACAACTGTGTACCTGTTTTTATCATTTAATTACCAATATAATTAAGCAGTTTTCTACTACAACTAGTATTTATTTGAAAAGTACACACGAATGTACAATTACAATACAATCATCAGAATTACTAAAGAATAATTCGATTTAATAAATATTATTGAAACATTATTTACTTTTGTAATAATTTTTAAAATTACTCTTCATGAATTGCTTAACATGCATATTTTTTGGTATGGCTTTATTGGTAGTCACAAGTCTTTATTCATCAATCTATATATTAATTTTTCAAAATTTAATTAGCTTAACTAAACTGTTAAAAAAAAACTTTTATATTTTGTATTGCTTTCACTGGAGTATATAGTTTACAAGTGAACCTGAATATGAAACGGTAAATATGAATAATGGAATTAACAAAAGAGCAGATAGAGTTGCCATAATTATTCACCGAAAAATATACAAGTATTTATATACAATTGAAATGAAACTTTGTTTGAATATATTCATCTATTTGTAAGTCATGATGAGTCTTATCACAGAACGAATAATACAAAGAAACTTCAGCCTTTGCCGTCAATTAAATTGGATCCCCCACCGCAAAATTTGTTTTTCTGATAAGCTGTGTATTCGGTGCACCGACATAACTCATTGTTAGTGTGTGCAATTCGATCATTCAGTCCAACCATCTCTGTAAAGCGATTGTGAAAAGGAAAGACAATAACCGGGTTTCTTCTTCTTCATTAATTGTGCAGTACAGCCGACAAAAGCCCATCGGGTGTTTCCATACCAAAACAAAGTATAGTCTTTACAATATAATGGGCATCATATATCTCAAATATTTTTTCCCCACTCATTTGTTTCACAAGCTCACATACTTGAGAGACAACACTTTCAAGGGGCTTCTAGAGAATAATTATGAGCAAATCATATAAACACGCATCGAAACACACATATATCTATCTACAAACGTGGACTAACAAAATTAATTCATGCAATGCTAATTTAAAATCATAGAAAACATAATGTAAAATTAATAACTACCATCTCTGAGGTTGACAAAACGAGTCAGACAAAATTAAAAAGTCAACAACCATTTTACCCAATTCCCCAAGGCAATTTCGCCGCAAGCAGATCGCAACTTAACATAGGTAGAATGTGAAGGCGGGGCAATAAATCTGACGTAACAAGTGTGCTAAGAGCCCTGAGCCACGGTGATTAAATCGATGTACACAGTACAAATAACGAATGAGATGTAATGAGGAGAATAAATATGACAATACCCCCATGAGTGTGGGTGCCAACGTTTTTTTGGCTAGTCAAATCTAATCTCTCAATTGAAATTTTAAAATTGTATTTGTTCACGTTTGGTAGTCAAATTACCTCTACCTCTCCTATAACTATAAGGTATAACAACTGCTTAATTGTACTAGTTAATTGAACGACTCTCAACTGCAATCCATGATCCCTAGAAATTTCAAAGAGATTAAATATATAGATTTAGTTGTCCTCGGAACCATAGTCATCTTAGTGATCAGTGTATATTGTGTAAATTACATATATTTCAGTGTTAAATGAAATTTTAACATAGTCCGGACCTAAAACCTAGTGTTAAATAATGACAAGAAAAAGTCATAATTTAACCAATGACATATTTTAGTTCATAAAGCTTTAGCATGAACAGAAGTCGCCACAATTTGAATTCAATCCACCTGTGTAATCGTGATTTGAACAGATACACAGACAGCCAGACGAACGTGGCTAAATCAAAGCACAGAGCAAATAATATATAAAGAAATTTCAAGTGTGTCGTTCGTCTTGGTCCCTCTGTGTACTACTTGAACCAAGACACACGGTGTTATTGTCATTTTTATTCTCCTCTTTACATCTCATTCGTTGCTTGCGCAGTGCAAATCGCTTTATTCACCGTACCACAGAACTCTTAGCACACTTGGTCCGACAGATTTATTGCCCCTTAACATCATACAACTTGCGTCGCAGTTGACTTTGGGTACTAGTCCTGGCTCGTGCTTAGATTATAACAACAAAATTAGCTTTGCCTAAGAACTGTGCTCTCATTCTGTTATCTCTTTTTATGTTCTCGGGTTCGTGGTGTTCGGCCAGACAATTATTCTGTGCACTCTTATGCAAGTATGTGTGCTTGATCTTTGCGCTTTATAATGTCCCTCGTTTATGGGGGACATGTTGTACGCAACACAAATGTATGTAATCAAAGGTAGGGTGTGTTTTAGGTAGCGGACCATAATCAAGTGTTGTTCTTCTATGAAATCGAATGCAAGGATGTTTGATTGTGATACAAATGAGTGGGAAGAATTTAGGTGTACGTTGATATTGTTGTTGTTGTTATTGTTTTGCTTTAAGATATTAATTATTTCTGACTGAGCAAATGTTGGACGAGCGGCTTCAACTGAAACAAATTAAAAAAAACATTTCAGCCACCCACTATCATATAAGTTTATTATCCGCCTATTTCGATATCCCAGAAGTCAAATTTTAAATAATTTTTAAATGATTTGTAAATAATTTTTAAATTTATATTTTCTTATTTTTCCATTAATTTTGTTATTTCAAATTTGAAAAT
>JXPZ01028856.1:0-23157 GCA_001014575.1 Themira minor
ATATATTATTCATACTTACGTGCGTACTTTAGCCGAATAAATCAGATTGACAAAAGTCCTTTGTATTCTCAGAGGTTAATGGTAGTGATTATATTTTTAAATTACAATTTTCTAATAATTTAAACAACAACACAACTTATAGCATTGTAAATAATAATTGTATGTTCCCAAACTAACATTCCAATCGAAAGTCTAAAAACAAATTGTTAGAGGTATTTGTGGCAAATGACAAATAATTCTAAGCAAATCAGAGCAAAAAAATCTGAAACTGCATTTTAAATTTATGTAATACATGTAAATACATGTCTAGTAGTTTATGGAAGTGAACAAGTTATATGTCAGGCAAGTTTTTTAAAGAAACTCCATTTTATTAATACTTTGAACGAAACGTACACAAATCGTTTCGCAAACCTGGACGCATGTATGATTTCATAGATGTGTGATTTCATTCTCAAGGAAGCCGACCACTACAGAAAAGCGATATAAAAACGAACTTGCATTCAATGGCCCTGCTGTTAGACACAATTTGCATAGCAGTTTGGTATACGATGACGGTGCTTTGCAAAGACAAACAATAACGATTTATACTTCTTTTTGTGGTTCTTTTTATTAGTTTCAAAACAATTGGCGATAAGACAAGGCTGGTCTCCCATTTTTAAAATTATATTGAAAGGTGTATACACATTTTCTTAATCAAATCTGATTTTAATACCAAATTGTACAGGTATATAAAAATAGTATTTATTATAATAACAATATAGAGGGCTAAGTATAGATTTGATGCCTTTGCGAAATATCATATATTGGACATAATACATCCCAACAGCGCACGACAATTTCTTCATTCCGTTTTTTAAATTGTTTTGTAAAAGTTTGCTATGTTTTTTATGATTTGTAATTTATACGCCTCTCGTTGGAGCCTATTAATGTAATAGAAACCCAATATATTTAACTAGCCATTTGAAATTAAACTTATAATGCACAGTGGCATTCCTTTTTCGATCATAACTAGGATATAAGGTGTAACCTTATTGTTTCACATTTACGTAGTATATTTGTTTTAACTTTCTTTCAAAATGCATTTATTATTAAAAATATGTTATTGTAAAAAATTATTGTACAATTCCTTCATTGCAGTAGAGTTTCAGTCTCAGTTGCATATAATTGTATTATTGCTAACTATCGTTGAATATGTAACTGATAATCGGTTCTTAGTGTTCGGTTCTGGCTCATTTTATAATCATTGTTTATAAAACCAAATTCTTAAATGACTCATTTACGATAATTTTGAATTTTATGTATACGCTTTGAACTGAGCTGACATATTTTGATGCAGATCTATTTAATTGGAAGCGTTATAAGCGAATTGTTTGATATTCAATTTAAAGAGAATAGTGAAACAGATACAGATATTATAAGTTAAGTAAGAGTTAGATTAAATAATATCATGCAAATTACAATAAGAATATATAAATTTGGGAGAGAGAGCATATTAACGAAATAGAAATATAGACACTTCTTCATAATGTTCTAAGGAAAACCATCACCGATCGCTGCAGTGGCAAACACTGACCCTATCTACTGGTTCAACAGTGAAATGGATGCATTTTCTTTTTTTGTAATTTATTTGTTAAGGGCCCCAATCCCATATATCCTATGCTTCCTTGGAACGGATTGCCTTAAAACTCAAATACTACAAAATTGTTTAGTACTTAGGACCGATGTGTATGATATGAGCCACATATTTCTGTAGGGTCGAGGCCCGGTTCTCTTGACGACCTATATGATTAAGTCGCTTTGTTGAAGAATCTGTTCGAGATACGACTTCGTTTAGATTTATCTCGAATTCATTCAGCCACAGTGATATGTATTTTCGCAACTGTAGTACACTGACAGGTTCTAACGCCTCAAATAGGTGGGGGACCACGAATATAACGCAACTGAGGCGTGAAGCTCATCGACAGATTGTTCAGATTGTCACAGCAATTTGGCTGCAACAGGCTGGCGGCTGCCAGGAAGGTAAACAAAGCCAATTGCAAGGGCACAGCTGCCTTGACAATGCGCCATGCCCAACCGCGTTTCGGTGGCTCACCCGTTGCGACGCACTCATCATCATCGGAGGTATCCAAATTCAAATCCAATGGGGGGTCATCTTCCGGAGCGCAGTCCCCACAGGCCTGGGAGGCTTTTGTGCGATGGCCAACTGAAGAAGTATCATTTCTATTGCCCTTTTTGCAGTTCCACGAGTTTGTTCCATCAGCACTGGCTGAATTTTTAGATTGCTTGCGTTTGTTCTTAAGTTTCGAGGGCAACTGTGAGGGTGACTGTTGGAGATGAGTTTCCATTAACTCTTGCCCATCAGTGTGCCCATTCGCTATTAAGTAACTATTGCCAGATGTTATATGACTAGGCTGAGCTTTCTTTTCACTTTCATCCTTTTTCAGCTTGGCGTCCAGTATTTGCTGTTTCTTGTTTTGATGAGTCGCTGCAGTGCGTACGATCAGGTCACGGCAAGTGTTTTGAAGATTTTTCAATTCTGCCTCCGCAGATTCCATGCGAGCGGCAATTGATTTCATCGCGTCGCTGCCGGGCGCTAAGGCCGTTTCCAATTGCTTAGCCAGCCGACGCAATACACCGAGGCGTCTCTCGCGCTCAGACAGGCTGCCGTCTGATGTGGCACCCCCATCTGATATACCCGAATCCGATAGGGAGCCAGTTGAAGCCGTGAATTTGGCAATATGCAATATATGTTTAGGATCGAGGTGCTCCTGTACGGCAATTAACTGTCAAATATGAATAATAATAAAGAAGGTAATGCAGTTCGCTCGGTAACTTGACCTATGTCTTCATACCTGCTCTTGGCTTACGTTAACTTTCTCCGACAAAAGTTTTGCCATGAATTTAACGTTTTGTGCCAACTCAACGGGTGTGGTTTGACCCTTGTCCAATGCCCCCTCCAAGCCTTTGAGGGTGCCACGATCCTGACCCAAGGCCTGTTGGAATTCAAAAAGTCCGGACTCCAGTTGACGCCAGGCAATTAATGAGGTGGTCAACACCTCCAGTTGCGAATTAACTCTGCAATTACAGAACAGAAAATGTCAATTATGGCAATTACTTGTTATGTAATGCAGCGAACTCACCTAACGTCGGCTTCATCCCAAGCAGTGTACATATCGCTTACTTCGTCCTTGAGGTGTTTGTGGAATTCGTGTTCGGAATTCATAAGGCCGTTCAAATCCCAAGCCGTTTCGTCCTGTTCTGTTATAATAGCGCCAGTACTAACAGTATGCTTTTTATTGACGGATACACAATCAATCCTGTTGTTATGAGTTTCCATTTGTTCGCCCTTGACATCAGCAACGGTAATTATCGCTGTAGTTGACGTTATTTTAGAGGTTTCTCCTCCGACAACTGCTTCATTAAGTTGGTGTTCGGACTTAACGCTGTCGTCATTACCTAATGCAAATTTGGTCTTTGTTGACTGAGCCGTTCCACTCGAATTCTCGATGATCGCTTGTTGTTCTGCCAAGGCTGTGTGCAGTTTTCGCTCTTGTCGTGTCAACCAACCGTGAACAGACGCATTCAAATGCAGCATATTTGTTCGATAAATTTGCAATTCGGATTTCTCATTCTGACATTACGAGTGAAAACAAGGAGAGAAACATAAATGATTAGTTAAAAATTTGAGCACATATTATTGGTCACTTACCTTAAGAGCTTCAATAGCGATTTGGATGGAGGGCTCCGTCTCGAGCAATTCAAATGAGGTTTTGTTGCCCAAGCGATTCAAAGCCTGCTTCAGTGTAATCATCTCTTCTTGCAATTTTCGAGCAGCGGCAGCATTCTCGCTCCACCGCAATAGGCCTTCCCATGCACCGAGTAAATCTTATTTTGACGAAACAGCAAAGAAAAAATTCAATTATTATGAAATGCAAAAAACAATTGAAAATTTTACTATTATTTTTCTTTTTTAATTTTACAATATATTTTAGTGCGCACCCTACTATTTACTCATTTCGTTTTCATAACAACTGGAAGTATTGATTAGAGCCTAAAAAATGTTTTCAATGAGTAGAGTTATATATTTCATTGCAAAATATTATATTAGCACAAAAAAAAGTTATGCCATTGCTTCGATTAATTAAAAATTATAACCAATACTGTATCAAATATTAGAGCAATACAAATTCAACCGTTATATAATTCGAATTGAAGTAAAATATGTCATGAATGAATTGCGAAGACTAGTTTCATTTCTTATGTTACCAGATATAAAAAGATCTGAACGGGAGAGTGTCTAAAAACGAACTAAAAGCAATTGTATGTGTTATGGTGGTTTGCTCCTACTGTTAATGCAACGGCTTATAACTAAGAAAGAGATTGCATTGCCTAGCTGCTTGGGGAACAAACAAGACTAACAACATCTCCAGACTATAATAACTAAACCGGGTGAGATTTGGTCGAACTGTTGGTACCCTGTTTTGAATGAATATTTCTTGTCTAAAGGTTATTTCCGTTTTTAAGCTCTTAAGGTGTGCACATTAAGTCTTACGGATTATTGAAAATAGAAGTAGAACCATTGAACACGTTCGCAGCGCAGACGAGCCCACAATGTCCATTGTTTGGCCGTTTAGCAATGAACTGCTTATTTTTAAAGTTTTATTACTGTATAGCTGTTTACGTTTGGTCAAGTAAAGTTTTCAAAACTGTTTTGATAATCATAAAAGAACAAATAAAAGTTACATCATGCTGTAATACCCTTCATAACCTTTATGATGCACATGCTAAAACTCAAATTATGTTGAAATTGAACTTTCCTACATAGCTCAACTCGTTGGGCCTCCACCTTCTAGCCCGAATATTCTGAAAGATTAATGATGATGTAGACTAGGAAGGTCATTATCATATAAAGTATAATGGAAAAAATAAGACCTAATAATGTCTTGTTATTTACGTGTTTACGCATTAGTAAAGAACCGGTTGCTTCTATTTTTGGAAATGTTCCTCTCTGTTATGCATAGTGAAAACGTATGTTTGGTCAATAAATTCAAATATATCAGAAAAACAAAACAAAAAGGGTCCAACACCAGTTTGATATTGGTGGTTCTAGTACCCTTGGACAGTTTGTAGATCATTTACAATACCAACCTCCTTGAGTGGGGTATACTGACGAATACGGCTATCGGTTTTATATTGTTGATTGCTTTCAAACAAAGCTACCCATTGCATTTGTAGCAAGTTGTGGTTATGGCCCACAGCCTTTTCAGATTGTCAAACACAAAATATTTCGCTACTCTGAACTTATTAACAGAACGTGTTTTCTGAGATATATGTTGACCTTCCAGTCGTATTCTCCGAATGAACATATTTGGTTGTTTGCGTATTAATAAGAACGACTTTGTGAAAATACGCATGTACATGATAGTACACAACTAATGAGCCCATCCGTTTTACCTTGTTCGGATGAGGAACGTGTAGAGGAGCCCGAAGAGCTAGTCCATAGCATTTCACAGAAGTCCGTCTGTACGCCGACATCAAGTTTCATTATCATATTTTCTCTCACCCAACACTGTTTCTTTGAGGAATTCTGCATTTATTTACTTATTTCTTTTTTATCATTGTTTTTTCTTTTTATACACGCACTCACGCACAAACACTTATGGCACACTGTCGCAAGACCCTGAATGTTACTAAAACCAGGTCATTACTAGGTCTGGGACAACATTACGCTTTATTTTCAAGTAACTTTCAGGGTGGATTTTATGGTGTTGGCTTTTTCATTGGGTTGCGACAAGACATGTGTTCACGAACGCACTACATGGTTAGTCTGAACAGCCGGCGTTGCTCATTTTGGAAGAAAATCGGACAACAGGATTTGATGTGTACTTCCATACCGTCCACTTCAATGTCTGTGAAAGTAGTCTTTGTTTTGCTTTGGAGTATTTTTCAGTTTTTAAAGTTTGTGTATTTCTTATCTGTTTTCCTTTATTGCTTAGCATCGGTTCCGACGTAATACGGAAGAAAACGAACGAAAATGAATGAATTCGTTCAGAACTGAGGTGAAGTGTGGCTAATGGTTTTGTTTACCGACGCGTTTAAATTAAGATGAAATTGGGTAAACAACAATTTCAATAGACACTCTTACGGAGTCATATATGTACGTGTATTTATTTACTTATAAACTCGAGAATATGTATTGTGTGGTATAAATTGAAACGTGCTTTTATTGTTCTGTGAAAGCTATTTTATATTCACTTCGAATACGAATCGGTAATGATAAAAATTGGCAATTACTTTGTTTCTCGTGAAACGGTGGCTTCATTTGAAAAATACATATACATACAAACAGAATTTTTCAAGAAAATGTAAAAAAATGCAAGATAAATTCTGTTGTCAAAAAAACACAAAAACTCTTTGTGCAATTCTCTTTTACCAGTTGTTTTATATTCTTTATTGGGTTGTTTACTCAATGACTGACTTCGTTCATAATTCGATGTAAAAGAAATGTAGAAAAATAGTAAATCGCATTAGAAACTCAGGCACGCGACCCATTGACCGACGAAGAGGAACGGCATAAAATGCAAACGCACACCACCGGACTGAACAACCATCTCGATTGAGCGTAGAACTTAAACTAAAGCATTCGAAAGCGTTTCGAGCGAGAGTTCGGAATTCAGTTTGTATGTTTGCTGTGATATTCTCTCTACGTCGCATTGAATCATTCTAATTGGAAGTTGTTTGTGTGTGCTTTTAAAGCTGCTGCTGCTTCTTCGCTAACCACCAATGCCAATGCCACAAGACCGACGACGTAATCGCAAGCTTTTGTGTAGCGTTCAAACACTGTAGCTACATGGCTACTGAATAGAATATAATGTGCTATGAGAAAGCATCAGTAGGTTGCTATAGCGGGGAGGGAAATTTTTATTTGGTCACTACATTTGTAACGCCCAAAAGAAAAGACATGACTGTCTGAGATTGTAATTCCCTTGCTTTGCTTGTAAATTATATGAGAAGTTCTTGTAAGGCCGTCTTTGTTAAAAACTAGTACAGAGAAGTGTCGCGTTCTGGTACCTCCCATATAAAGTTTTCTATACGAAAAGGTAAATGTTTTGTTATTTTTAGTGGTCGGCATTACTATACACAATTTGGGTACCTTATGAAGAAAGTATTCGTATAAGAATCACATTAAACCAAAGAATCGGCCGGGCTGTTATTTAAACTTTTTCTAGAATAATTCCTCACTTTTACAGCCGTCTAATGTGCCCTTGTTATTTCACGTTCATTGCCATTAGTCAAAATAGTCAAAGTACATCAAGTAAAAGTAAAAAATACGATTTTCGTAAATCAACTTGTCAATACCACTTGCCGCTTACTTTTCAATGGATTTCAAAATACTGTTAAAGTTATTGTTTTATTCTCTTTATAGTTCTTTAATTCTCTTACACCAAATTTTACTCTTTCCGAAATTGCCATGAGTGTAAAACATAGCTTTTGTGTATAATAATCTTTTATTTGTTTCCTTTCATATGTAATTTGGTATGCTGCTCAACAACTTTGGGTGGTTAAAGGCAAAGCATATTGGCTGTTTTGGTTGGAGAAGGTAATCGTTTTTTTCAGCTCTCAAGAAAATAAATAAAACAAATAATGTGTTGCCTTAGTCTAACATAAAAATAAAACGCTCAGAAGACACACACAAAAATTATTAAAAGAATAAAGTATTGTTGTCTACAGAATAAGCGAGGAAGATAAGAAAACAAAAAAAGATTTTTCGTATCAATTTGAAAATGTGTTCATTTAGTTTTTTAACTTTTAAATCCAAATACGTTTAAAAGACTTCTCGGCCTTGCTTCCTATTGTGATCGTATTTTCTCAGACTTTTTTTTTACAAAAGAGGTACTGAAGGTTTGCCAAATTTTCAAAATCATCATTAGAATAGTAAGAAAATTCGAGAGAGGTTGAAATTATTTTGGCTTTATTGTACTTTTTCGTACTCACCCGTGTGTTGCATTCTGTCGCTTCTATCTAACGCCATATCTTATTTAACTTCTGAGCTTTGTGTGCTCCGGCCCAACGTCCAAATTGACAGTTATTATTCTCTTTTAGAACTTTCATAAAAGTGCTGTAAACACATACACACACACACAGATACCATCTAAAACGTTCTAATACGATAATCTACAACGATTTGTTCAATTTAAATGATCGATGCTCAATGGACCACATTCTAAATGTAATACATATATGTTTATTTACAACATTGTGCATGGAGAAGTTTCCTCGTAAGTATACACAGACGGATTGTATGATTTTAACGAAACAAACAAAAACAGTTCGAATAATAACAAAAATTAACACAGATATATTTCAACTGTTTATTCGATCACAACTGCAATATAACTAAGAAACTCAAAGAGATTCACTCTTTCCTTCACTTTGATTTGGAGAAAAAACTAAAACAGACGACACAGTCATTGGTTTCATATCAGACTAATGATATATCTTTCTCATTATACAGAACGAGAGACAGTTTTGCGAGAAGAGAAGAAAAAATATGCAATAAATACGTCGGCGGCGCACTTGCCGTAAAGATCACAAAGAGAAAGAGGGATAAGGAGAGAGAAAATAAAACAAATAGGGAGATAGAGAAAACAGAGAGGGAGAGAGTTCGACATGCAAGATAATTTTTTAAAATAATTCGGAACAAAATATTAATTAATTTTTACAGATAATATGTTAACATATGTTCGAGCCAATTTGTTTGCTCACTTTCACGCACACAATATATAATTAGATAATGTTAAGTTCTCACTAACAAGACAAAATCAAATGCTAAGAGACATTTTCATCGAGTTTCGAAATAAATATGGTGACAAATCAAATACTTGACAAAGACAACACATTATGAGTAGATTGTCAAGTAAAGAAAATAAGTATCATAAATTGGCAAATGCAAAAGGATTGAAATAAAATTTATTGTTTATAACACCTAGAACAAAAGTAGCGTTCTGCAAAGAAACTCTAGGTATTGACAAAATTAATGAATGACAATATGTAAAATACCATAATCGTGCTGACCGATGCTTTTATATAATCGTATTATCCTCTAAATGTTTAGAGAATCGGCAAAAAGGACAAAATCTAAAGAAAACTCTTTTTACTGGCATATGACAATTTGTAAGCGAGATATCAAAAACCCTTGGCAGATGTAACCGAAATGAAGACAAATTGTTAAGGTTCAACGCGTACATATACAAAGACAATAGCTCCGTATTTTGACAACAGACAGACCGGAAGATAAATTCGCTACAAATGTAAGGATAGCATGTAAATTTCATAATATACACTTGGATTTTTTTTACAAACACAACCATAGCGACCAAACTGAATTTTTACGGATAAATTTATTCAAATACAAAAAAACAGTTAAGCTTTATGGCGAATTCGTTAACAAATGTCCATTGGGCCCGAGAAGTTCATTCGTTACGTTGTGTAGGCTCAGCATTATATATACACAATTTGGAAACTCAATAACATATATATAATATACACTAACATGATAACATCAAACAGAACACTGGGGCCAGCTGTTAACGCACTTTTCGCGTTGCTCTATTTTCTTGCTTTTCGAAANTATACAATTTTTTTTTCAAGTATTTCATACTTAAGAAATTCCATAATATATGATGCATTTAAAATGATAATAAAAATAACTAAGCAAAAGTTTGTAAAATTTTGAAAACTTTTACAGCATTTTACGAAAAAAGCCAAGGGCTTGCTCGATACGATTCAAGGGACAATTTACCATCGCAAAGAGGGTTCTAAGAGTATTAACTAAGAAACGATAGACGGTGAAATTCTCGAGGAAATTACTTAAGTCTAACACATAATCGATTGCCCGGGCTATGAATCGTGTAATGGGTGCACACTTGCAGTTCGCGTGCAGAAGGTAAATGGCCAACTCACCTTTTGTTTGGTTGACGCATTGCGTTGACAGCACCGACCCGGGTGGGCCACGCAATACCGACTCCAGGCAGCGTATATTGTCGCGGCAAGTGCTTATAATTTCCTCCTAAAAGGCATATAAAAATAATTTTAGAAAACGATGCGATATTTATGGTCAATGAGTGCATCGCTTACATAATCCTCGGGACGCAATAAATGACAACGTATTTTGAGGGCACGCGTGTCCTCCAGGCGATTACGGCTCTGCTTCAGAAGAATGCGCATCTCCTTCTCGTCTTCGGAATCACCACAACTGGAAGAGGACGTTACCGGTATCGGTTTGATGCCTTTTTCTAGATTACGTGACGACCGACGGCGCTCATCCACTTTGCGGCGACGTATCGAAGTGTCACTCTCAGATGTGCGGCGTAATGACTGAGCCGAGTGGCTCATTAGCATAGCCCCGAACTCAAGTTTACGATTAGTTGTTTCCATCTTATGCTGCAAATGGAATTTATCCAAGTTCTTGGGGGTCAATGCGTTCGCCGACGACGACAAAGACATGGTCGGACTTCTGAGATTTTGGCCAATAACTTCCACTGTATCTATAGTGGACATAAGTTCACAATGAGATTCAATATTTTCAATAATATTTTTTTAAATAAATTGTAAGTTACCTTGATTCGACTTACGACGAATCTCTAAAGTTTTACGTCTACGTTCGTATTCCAATTCTAGGGCTCGTCGACGTCTGGCGTGATCGACACTGCTCACCATACTGTCGTGCGTTATTATTTTGGTCTCATTCTGTTGCAACGAGTCCATTCTCGGCGGTGACAATGAGTCCAAATTGTTCGCGGCGGATAGCGACGAACAGCAATCGGATTGCGAGTCAATGAAATTGCTACAAAACGAAAAGACATGCAATGGCCTGTCGTTGTATTCTAATGTGTGAGACTCACCGATAATCGTCGCCGAATTCCATTAGGCGTCTCGCTGCGTCCGAGTCGAAGCCCTCAGAATAGTTCTCCGAGTTGTATTTCTCTTGGTAATCATCCCATGCAGTCTCCGAGAAGCTACTGTGATGATCGTCCGTGCCCGTAGTATACTCTGTGTGTAGAAAAGAATAACAATTCAATTGCAATGAACAATGTTATTAATACATTATGACTAAATGCTACTTTGTATGCATGTATTTAGCGTACTTTTCAGAAAAAATAATTTTGAAATGTAAATCAGGAAATATTTGCAAAAGCACTCTTTAGATATGAAAGTATACATTGTTTCGAAGGTTTGGCTTTGCTGCAGTAAAAAGAAAGAAAGAAAGATACATCGTGACATCGTGACATCGTTTCATATCCTCCATTAAGAGGCTATTTTAAAGTCATAGTGATAGTCCTCTTTTTTGGACGATTGTTTGATAAAATTGAATGTGCAAAATTTTATGTTGAATATATAAACTTTGTATCGAGTGTAATAACAAAGTAGATATATTCGCCCCAAAGAGGATATAACAAAGATATATTACCTCCTTGAGCATCCTCATCATTCATGTAATTGGCTAGAGCGGCTAACGAGCCCAAACGAGTTTCACTACGCATATAGGCGGTTGTGTACGAGCCAACGCGGAAGTTCGGCTTCGCCAATTGGTTGGAAACGTCGTCGCTGTCATTCGGCAATTGTGATAGCGGTGGCTGATGGTGGTGGTGTTGTTGTTGTTGTGCATGCAGCGTCTGCATGTGTGCTGTCTGCTGGTGAACATTTTGTGACGATTTCTGTGGGAGAACAATTTGTTCTGTCGGTGCAGACAATGAACCATCGATCTTTTGCAGGCCTAAGAGGGCAGTAGTAATGTCTTGGATTTGTTGTGGTGACATCGATTCGCCCGACTTTTGGAGAGACTTGGACATACTGGGCATCAACATATCACCGACTGCGGTAGCGCCCATGCTACCACCGATATCTGAACCCGAATCGGTTTTCTTACCGCCGGACGATAATGTCATCCCAGTGGAGGCGAAAGAGCTGCTTAGCGATTTTTTTTTTCGGGTTTTGCGTCGCTTCAGTGAGCCCTTGCTGTCATAGTTCTTGGCATGCGTCACGGTAGACGAGGTACGCGGTCGGCGACTTGGTGAAAGCGAATCTAATGCGGACTCACTTATCGAATGTGTTGCTAGGCCGGCCTGTACATCGGCAGCCACTTGTCGGCTGCTGGCGGCCACCGCCTGAGAGCTATTGGTGGTCAGTTGTGAGAGGCAAGACACCGACCAGGGACGTTCCGATTTGGGGCGTGCCTTTTGTTGACGTCGCTTCACCGTTTTAATATTCAAACTCTGGTTGCTGCTGCCGCAACAACCACCACCAGCACCGCCGCCAACTTCACCTACTATTGTGGTCGATGCGGTTGTGGCATTCGTACTTGTCGACGTGGTCATTAAATTCGCCGACACAGCAGCGGTATGTGGAATACCACAAATCGGTTCCGCTGAACCACCAATACGCTCCGTTGAGTTTCCGAACGAATTGGTGCTCGTCTGCATGCATGTGGCAATGGAATCGGTGAAGCCATCCGATGTGTCAGATCCGTGCTGGGGAATCGAGTCCGTTTCAGACGCTTCGCCGGATGCTTCACAATCGTCGGTTCGTTCGCTGGCGACCACTGTCGTATTCAGTGCCGATTCATAAGACGAACGATGGGACTGCAAATTGTGCAATGGATGTGGGGGTTGATGTTCAAGCCACTCCTATAATTACCCAAAGAGGAGTATGTTCAATTGGAGTAGCATATAAATGTGTTCTTCATCTGTTCTTACCTGCACACGTTTTTTTATCGGTCCGGGCATGATTACTTCTTGTTTCTTGTTGACCGACGATAATATCTTTGCAAGATTATTATGGTGTTTCTGGTGTTTTTGTTGGTTGGTCAGGTGGTGATTGCTTGGCGACGCCAAAACCTCATCGCGTACCAAATGCTCTGCTTTGAGTACAAGTTGTTTGATTGATTCATGCGATACTTTACCCTGCAAAGCCGTGAATCCAAATGAAACATGAAAATAAATGATAAACGAAAAGAAACAGAAATGAGCAAACACCTTTTTGTATTTCATCAACAGAAAACCTATATAAAGAGTTATACAACGGCACAAAAGTACTCGAGTGACTCAAAAGTCAACTGACCATAAAAACTGAGGAAAAAGAGAGAGAGAGATTAAAATGCGAAGAGAAAAGAGTCAATATGCATCGAACATGCCGGCCTTATCACGTTTATTGCCATAACTAGGGTCATAGAATAATGTCTGAACCTAAAAATAGGAAAGAGTTTACAATACGCTTTCACACATGTCATCAACACTTCTGAACGAACTGCTTGACATTAAACAATGAATTCAAACATAGAAAAAATTCCCAATTTCGTATTTTTTAACTGTAAATATACGACCAAAACCCAATTAACGACATTCTCGCAAAATGTTACAATAATGTGCAGAAATTATGAACGCATTTATTCATATGACTACGTATTCGAAAAACATAGAATCACGTTAGAATATTCGAAAACAGTCGTACGAACTAACGTTCTTTATGAGTACAAGAAACATTTACGTTTCCAAAGGAAGTATATTTACTCGTTTTAGTTTAGAGAACTTGTATAAGGGATTTAAAAAACCGAGAAGTAGTGAGAGATCATACTAGCTGATTTGTAGAGGAAAGCCCTAAGTGTTATTGCACTAGCTGATTGTCTTATTGAGTGAAATCCAGCAACTCAGCAACTTTTATTTCGGTAATACGGGGTTTCCACTCATTTAAGCTATTTTAAAAATGCTCAAATGAACGACACATTTAAAAGATAACTCACGAGCGCCCAATCCATTATTTCTCAGTGCTCAAACTTACATAGAAAACTTATGTTTTTTCTCTAACAAAAAATGCATGAGAGAGCACCAAAAACTACGAAAAATTTATGTTTGGAAAACAGTCCTTGTCATTGTGGTATACATGATGGTTTCTGTTGTCTTGTTTTGGTGCAAAATGTACTTTAAACGCCCAGACGTCTATTTTGAATGGCAAAATGGACATATTCATACATATATATTGAAATACACATTTTTTGGGTTATCTCTTTGAATTGGCTAAGTAATTATTTATTTAAAAATAATAGTATGACCGCACACTACGCAATGTTAAATTTCCCATAAAAAGCTAATTATTAATGATAGTCAATGATGATAAGGAAAATTAGTTATTTANTAATTTCCCATAAAAAGCTAATTATTAATGATGAGTCAATGATGATAAGGAAAATTAGTTATTTAAGAGTTGCTTTACACTGGATCCACATTATTTTTTGTATTCCCTTTAATATTCTGTTTGTTTATAAACTGTTTTGAACTGGAAACGAATGTGGTTAAATTATAACCCAAAATTTTTGATATCTCTATTTTCATGTGGCAGTGGCTTTGTCAATGAAAATACTTTTACTTGTTAGTCAGGTCTTAGGAGGGTGAGTTAAAGTATCACAAGTATAATTATTTGCGATAGTATTGGAAGTCTTCAAATATCGAAAAAGGTGGGGAGCGAAAGTATCAGGTACAAGATTGATTGGTAATATAATCATGAGCACTAAATAAATATGACAAGTAAATTATATTGTCATTGTATAAAGTCTTAAAAAGGGGATATAGAAATACATGAAGAATTTTAATATACATTTCATTCGACATAGTTGAGGTCCCTTATTGGGTTGTGTTGAAATTTAACAACCACAAAAACGTCGCTATGCAACAATCAGAGCGTTAAGTACAATGATAACATACAAAATAGAAAATTTTCAAATTCGGTACAATTTTTTTGGATCTCGTTCGTATCGCAACTCGATTATTGTTAGCGTTCACAATTGGCAATGGTAATTGCCTTACGCCTGCTGAACCTCAGGGGAAACAACGCCCATGTGAACTTAGAAAAACAACTACGTCATGGTAAAAATATAGTTCCAAATTGAGTAGTGTAGACTAACTAAAAAAATTGTTTTCGAAAAGCAAGAAAATAGAGCAACGCGAAAAGTGCGTTAACAGCTGGCCCCAGTGTTCTGTTTGATGTTATCATGTTAGTGTATTTTAGGAAATAATGCGTAATCTTTAATACATGAGATCCCTTCCAAAAATTGGCCAGACTCTCGCGTTTACAACAGCAATATTCTCCGACCTTAACAATCTTTGACTTAATTCCTAGGCGTATGTCTATGTATAAATATTGATTTGGAGTAAAAATAGGGAAATTTTGCGAAATAAAGGGATAAAATATACAGGTTTGTTCCAACAGAACAGAAAAACACGGAAACTATAATTACAAAAGAAAATACAGAGACAGGTACGGAAAANTTTTTCTACAAAAGAAAATACAGAGACAGGTACGGAAAATAGTAGTTCGTTGTTTTTTGAAATGTATCCATGGTAGTATTTTTGGGCAAACCGCTACTACAAAATAATCCGACCAGCAAACAAATAGGGAAATGATTCATAGTTTTAGTTTGCCCAACTGTAAGTTCTGTGCGAGGATTTTGTCCATATTTCCTTTGAAACGGAAATTCGGTTGCTCCGAAATACCAAACAAAGAAAATGTTTACAACAACACTGCAATTACCTCCAAATAGGTCAAACGAAAAAACAATAGGAATTTGCAAAAAGCTATTCATCTCATCGTTCAACAAATGTTTATTTGGGGAACTGTAACGAAATTAGCACAAATCCAAAAAAAATGACTGACTGGCCAAGGTATAAATACGAGTTTTATGAAAGAAAAAAATTTAAATTTAATTTGATATAACAAAAAACAAATACGCGGATGGATTTCTTCAACTATAACGAATTTTCGAAATTGTGTTTATTGAGTGCTGAATGTGCCGTATAGACTACAGTTCACTACATCGACTGACTACTAAATAGACATTTATCGACGCAGCGTCATAGAGTGCGATAAGAATTGTGAGCGGGAGAATCAATCACTAGTCTCGGCAATGCATAAATACATACACTCAAACACGCACATCGAAATCGCTCCGAGATAGTCGACATTTTGTCTCAGGTCTATATACATACATATTCCAAATGCTCTTTTTGTGTTCGGCAAATCAATAACATACGCCAATACTCATTTTAGTAAGCGATAAGATAAACGTTTTTTGGAAGTAATCGAACCATTGGAAATTGCGGAAATCAATGCAAATGAACGGATTGTTGCACTGATGTCGAGGGTGCCGAAAAAGTACATCAAGCGTGTCGCTTAAAAATCTGGAATTTTGGAATAGCCTTCAATTGAGAAGACGGAATACACCCACGCTGACACGTAACAGTGGCGATTTATTGATTTACTTTCGAGTACTATTACAGAGATAAAGATAGACCGGTAGATAAGATAGTAGCCTATTATACCACCCATAGACGTTATATACATTTTATATATACATACATAACATATATAACGTCACCAGAGACTTCATATTGTGAATCAGGATAGTGTAATCGCCTTGCAGTCCAATGTAGGTGAGATGTTTGCTTCCCTTGCTTAAAAAGCACACAAGCGTATACCAAGTAGCCAAAATATTGTCATTCACAAGTTGTTGCACTTCAACCAGATGATGTTCCGCAAATGAAGCGAACAAAAGGAACCCGTGAACCGAAATGTTCGAATAAAGGAGTGATGGCTCTAGAGTAGTCCCATATGAGACCGAGTCATAGGGTTGTAAGAAGTGGATTGAGTGCGCACTTGTTCAAGTATTACTTTTATTTATTGAGTGAAACCATGAGGAATTGTGTAGAAAGTTCAATTATCATTTGGACCAAATTGTAATAAAGGGGAAAGTTTGTGCAAAATATATGTGTCTGTGGTCAAATTTACAAATAATGTCACATCACATTGAACCTTACACCTTAGCACACAGTAAGTAAAAGAGAAAAATCAATTGAGACCACCTTCGGAGTGTAACATAATACCCTCAATTATTTTTGTGTTACCGTATTGGATTTCACATACATAATGCAATGGAATAAAACTTAAAACCAACGACCTGGGGGACTTTTCAGCGTGACGTACGAATCCTCAACAGCGATTTTGAACTTAATGGCCCTA
The DNA here is from genome assembly GCA_001014575.1 of Themira minor. Lineage (NCBI taxonomy): Eukaryota > Metazoa > Arthropoda > Insecta > Diptera > Sepsidae > Themira > Themira minor. The sequence goes on from JXPZ01028856.1 coordinate 17,068, forward strand.
GATTAAGAGAGTGGCACAAGAACTCACCTTGACTGGTGATGGTGACAAGATCGAAACGCTTTCAACCGATTTATATGATTTTCCCGATTTGGCCGGCGATCTTGGTGGTAAACGTTTATTGTAGTTGTTGTTATTAGCTTGACTGGAGCCGGCATGATTCGGACCCAACCGTTGCTGATTAACATCTTCGGTGCTCAATGGTTCCACAGTTATATTGCAAATGTCCGCACGTGTATGGAAATAGGTTTTCTTCTAGATTTCGAGAAAGAAACAAATGTGACAAACATTAAATAATATCTAACAAAATTAATTGTATTTATTTGGCCTAGGCAAAAGCATAGTGATCGCTGGGTTTCTTCGTTAGTATAAAAATTGAATCATCATATGCAGGCAGCGAGATATTATGAAAAGGTACAAAAAAGATTGAGCAAGAATACACGTAGAGGGAACCCTATCCTCAATCATGATTACAAATAAGAAGCCATATAATTTTTTTCATTTTATAAAAACACTACGATTGACTGTATTTAATACATTCCATTCCACTGGAACTATAAAAATGTGAACTGCAGGAATGTTGTAAAAAACTATTTAGAGAGATTTGATACAAATTTGAAGAATTTCGAGAAAATAGTTTATGTTACTAAGGGTTCATTTCGTAGTGGTACTTAAATTTTAATAGTCATACCAAATGGAATTTGAAAATATTTAGTATGTAACTTTTCATGTTCATACATTTATTGAAATTACATTTCGCAGCAAAAAAATAAATTGGATTTAGATAATTTTACTCACATTAACTACAATAATTTACCTCTATAGCTTTTTCGCGGTTGCATACCAATTTAGTTTTTCATTTAGAAGTCATTGAGCATATAGGATGGCAAGATCGGAGGTTCTCAAATAACCCTACGAGGATCTCACCCATGTTTAAGTTTTAAAAGAAATGTTGGAGATTTCCGTAGATTTACCACAACTCCCTTACCGATTTAGCCCATTTTATAGATAACTACTTGTTTTAATAAAAAAAATACGTCTCACTACGACATCTTTTTCAAAGTGTCAAATCGTTTGGGTTGATCAAATACTTTTCAGATAGAATATACCTACTGTGGAGGATGTATACACCAAAGTTGTAATACATTTTTAGTAGAGCAAGTCACTAACCTTTTGTAATTTGCCATTCATTTCATCGGTGGCCAATTTGTGATGTAGCGGTGGTTGCTGTTGAGTATTTTGTTTTTGCATTTCATGGTGATTATTATTAGCATTATAATCATTATTGGGATTATTTTCAATATTATAGTTATTATTTATGTTGTTATTATTATTATTGTTCTTGTTGTTGTTATTATTTCCCATATTATTGCTCTGCTGGCAATGGTACAGTTGGATTTTATCGTTGGCATGTTGGTTGCCTCCAACCAGCCCACCGTTGCCAATAATTTGAATTTCCATTTTAGACTGAAACACACCGTCGATTGTATCGCATTGCTGTTCGAGTTGGTGTTGCTTTTGTTGTTTGCAATGCGTTTGTCTTATTTGTGTTGTTGCCGTTGTGTCAGTGAGTATCCCATTGGATGATGATGAACTGCTGTCACAATTACCAAGATGGGCATTACCAATACTATGACAACCGTTGACTGCTTTTATTTCTTCAGCACTGTGTGTATTAACGCTATTGTTGACTGTGCCAGTGCCGTTGCCGCTGATGCAAGTGTTCACGTTTTTAGTTGTGATTTGTATAGTCGACGACGTGCTGAAATTGCTTAGCACCGAATCCAAATCAGTTTTCTTGGTCTCATTGACCGAAACGTCGGCGGCTGCTGTTTTTGCTGATGCACTAGCATTTGTTGAAGATGACACGTCCGAAGATTGAATGTCAATGCTGTTATTCAAGCAATCAATGCTGCTGTCTTTGCCGGCTTTCTGCTTGTTGATGGTGTCGGCCGTCTCTGATGTGTTCGGATTGGCTGCCGATGAGTATAGCCATCCGCCGTCGTCATCTGAAGAAGTATCGGCGGATTTCATGAGCTACATCGCGTTGAAGGAAACATTGAAAGACAACAACAACAAAAAAAAAATCTTAGTAAAGTAAGCACCAATAAAATTCAACAACAAGAATGTGTTCCAAAGAAAAAATGGCAAAAAACATACATACAAAGCAATAGATAAATAGCATAATTACACACTAGCGAATTTCATTTCATTTAGTCCTCAAAGTTAGTTACACTTATAGTATGTTATATAGTATTTTATTGAGTTCATTGCTTAATTCGTATGACAGTTTCGACAAGTATCTGACACTAATTTTAAGAAATTTTATCTATCAGCCTCGATGAGGAAGACATCGACATGGGTCCAAGAGCATATTCCAGAACTCCTTCACCTCTTGGCTCTAACCGATGTTCTATCCTGAAAACAGACTGCGCACAATTTTATGCGTACTTTCTTGCTTTTAAACATATTAACGAATAGAACTAAATCAAATCAAAAGGGGACCCTAAATCACAATTCGCTTTGGGGTATTCGTTGACCTTTCTATAATCAGATTTTAAACAATAAATGATGATTAAAAATTAGTTAATCACAGGAGCCACAATATATGTTTACAAAATCAGTCTTGAGTGAGATCATTAAAATTATTTAACTACGAGTAAGTAAAGTATATATTTACACATTTCGTTTACTTATGAAATGAGTAAGTGTTAGTAATAAGATAATAAGATAATGGTATACGTTTGGTATCCGTGAATCATATCGCGTGCATAACCCATACACCAAGGCCTTTTTTCCATTTAGGAGACATAGCCTGAGTCGTAAATATGAAAAACGCCACCGAAATGCATAGTTTTATTCCGACTAATCCGTTTGTGTACTTACGTCGCTCATGTGCGATGCCGATGATGACAACGCACCGCAGTTAGTCTCATTGTCCGTGTCCAGATGGCAAAAATAGAAGATTGCACAATTTTTGGATTTCCGATTTGAACGATTGAATTTTGATATGTCGACATGGCGTTTGCGCAGAACTGTTGGCGGTGTTTTTGGACTTGCGGTAATTGCATTATGTTGGTTCGGTGAAATAATGGCGATATATTTTTGTTTGGTATTTGGACTGGACGTATTGGCGCCATTGTCTTTTGAGTTTACATTCAGATTGCAATTAATTTTGTTGTGCGGTGGCAGTGTTATATTTGTCATTTGGTGCTGCTGCTTTCCAGGTAAAGTCACCGAGGATGGCGCCAGAGAAGACACAATTTGCAGTGATGACTGGGTTGTCACATCGCAAACATTCTGATGCGAGTGGAGGTGCTCATTAATGTGGTGGATGTTAGTGTTATTCAATTGTTTGCATGCCTCTAAAGTTGCATTTTGCGTAAATGACTCGTTATCATGTATCATCTTGTTGGCAACTAAGACCGGTGTCTCACGGAATGTGGTGCCAAAATTTATAGCAGTCATCATCGGAGCATTTTCAGTTTTACTAATCACTCCTAAATTCAAGTGCAGTTCGTGTTGGTGTAGGCCTTTGTGATACGACCTTGCGGCATCACTGTTAAGTAGTTTACGATTTTGCAATTGTTGTTGGCCACGTTGAGCTAATTGCACTTCCCAGTCGCTACTCTCCGAGTCCGCTTCGAAATCAGTAAGCGTCACTGTTCGGTGGTTTTTCACCGATATACCACCACCGATAGATGTCGCATCTTTGATGCCTTTATCGCTTACAACCGTAACACTTTTATTGTATGTTAAGAGCACACCGCTACACGAGATTTTGGAATTGTTTTTGCCTCTGTTACCGTAAGCGTGATCAAGCTCGTCCTCGTCGTCGGCTTCGAATTCTTCTTCCGTCTCAACAGTTTCGTAGTTTCCAGGGTCCACCTATATGGTTTAGGGTTTGCCATTTTATTCAGTTAATTGGTTAGTATTTTATTAAAGTAAAAGGCAAACTAGTTAACAATCAATTAAAAATAAAACGCCTTGCCATGCCATGCCAGATAAGCTTTTAAACTCTATTATGTATCATATATGGAAAGTACATTTTTCAATTCAAGAATTTTTAAAATTTGAATCTTGGTTGAACTATGCAAAATGGTTGCAATTTGTGGTACAGTAATTACAGGGCACAGCATGCATACAATTATCGTAACCAAAATTTGACACGAAAAATTGCAATGTTACTTCCATAAGTTAAAAGTGCAGAATCGGTCTGTGACGGCCGATGAGTTTATGCCTCAAATAGGTAAATTTTTATAATAGGAAAACCTTAGTACGGACGATACTAAAATGAAAACATCAGATCAGAAAAATGGTACACGAACCGCTGAACCAATTTAGTTCATTTTCATTATCTCAACAGAAGTACATATCGGTAAGAGGGGTATTGCACGAAGACTTGCAATTCGTGTGACTTTAAGACGAGTAAAAATGAATATTGACTCACGTTTTTTGGTATGAAATCACGTTTTTTGGTATATTGTTGATGCTTCTGGGTATGAAAGTTTTCCACTTTTGTAGACCCCAGTGCTTCGTTAAGAGGACAAATAGAATGTTGCGTTATTTGTTCGTTAATTATGTCCTTGGGGACAGGGTTTATGGATTTGCTAGTATTGCTTGCGTAAGAGTTTTTGCTAGCGGTACTTTGCAAGTCAACAACATCACTGTCTAAATCGGATGACACATCATTTAAATCATATTCAATCGTATCATCCACACCACCTTGGACCTTATCATCGTCTATATCCTCGTCATCATCGAGATCGACATCCACTTTATCATCGTCATCATAGTCGCTCTGCAAATAATAGACAATAAAACATTACAAAAATATATTGTTCTATACACGCCGTTGAATAGCCTTGAATGTACAATTGTCAGATAGAGAAATCATTTCACAAACCAGGCCAATTTAAAACAAGAATTCCACCTTTGTGTAGAAGCGAAATTCCAAATGTAAATATGAACAAGTAAACTTTTTACAAAAGGCCTTTAATACAAACTGTCCTCTCAAGAAAATAAGCACTCAAACAAAATGGCTTATATCTAGATCAACTTGTTTGGGCTCTGTCGTGTTTTCAACAGACCTGCTGGTGGCTGCTGCCAAGCAATTTAGAACTTGAAGCTGATTCGATGAATAGTGTGTAGGGTGAAAATATATTTGACAACGTCAAGTGGCGAAGGTGTCGACAACGAAAGCAAAAAATCATAAAAACTAGAAACCTAGAGAATACTCGTAAATCATGTGTCAATTATATGCCGAGACTAAAAAAGTAATTATGAAGCAACAGCTATTTTTGCATTGGGTCATATACGTCAATTTGCATGGTACTAGAATTCATGAACCACCATTCCATATCAACCAAGCCTCAAAATATTTATTTCGGGTGGTAAAAAGCATATAACATAAACAACTACAAAATGGCAAGCAGCTAACAATAACACAAGAATCGCCAACACGAAGTAGGAATACCTATGTTATGTTTTGTAATTTGTATTTTTATACCTTCCATGGGACTGGTAAATTCACTTTGGTATTACGTTTGTAACGCAGAGAAGGAGTTCGGAATCAGAATAATCTACTGAGATGATTTACGCATGTTTGTGGAGTTCTATTTATCATTCCACTTTGAAATTACCAGTATATAATTCCCTTCCAAATAGACCAATCAACCTTTAAAATCTATTTTAAGTGCCAGTTGCCTATACAATTCAAGGCCTAAATGAACAAAGCAGTTCACGACATCTGTAATATTTTAGATATGCAAGATATCAAAGAACCGGCCATGCTAATGATAGATACTTTCACTTGTATTTTAGAATTTATGTACTAAATTGTTTTCTTAGAATTTGGTACGTTTATGAAGGCCAAGTCTAAATGAACAAAGACGAACAACCAGAACTAAAACGATTTCTGATGGTGTTCGTAAAACCCTTCGTAATTGTCATAAAAAATAGCGAAATGCCTTGTACGTATACACATTATTGTATAGAACGCTATCATCGCTAAAAAAAACTCTTTATTATATCTCATCTCTCGGCCACAGTCCGAAAACAACCATAACATCAAGGCTTTTTATCTATAAATAT